>APFE030009629.1:97939-141095 GCA_000404065.3 Pinus taeda
GCCGTAGCTTCCCTGATACATTCAACAATACTGAATCTGAGACACACAATCGTATTGTGCTCTTTGCCTTCCGATCCAACTTCTTCCATTCTTCATCGGTCACTACCGTTGGTTTAGTACCCGGATCTACCGCGATCCACTGATCTTTATCCACCAACAGATCCTCCATCTTGAGTTTCCAAAACTCAAAACTCTGACCATTGAACTCTCAATCTCTATCTTTCCGCTGCTCGCCATCTTCTTTCACCACCAGAATCGATCTCGCAGATCTCCCACTGAACAGGGTCTACCACAGGCCCGAGCGAAACCCGTCAGCAACAAAGGCGTCCCCTTGAAACCAAAATAGCTCCGATACCAAATGTAGGTTTTAACCCCGTACAGAAATTACCTGCATACGAATTCTAAATCACAGGAAAGATAAAAATCCGAGAGCATAACACATAAAACACATATACACAGAGATTTCCCGCTAGATCTCAAAACCGAGACTACCAGCTTGACTTTTCATTATATTCACTTCAATGTTACAATACATATTTATACATGCTGAAGCATCCAATACCATGGACTGAAAACCATCGCGTCCAAAACTATGGACCGAAAACCATAGGTAGGTTCGCCCAACCTAATATAGGGTCCAAAAAAAAATTTCTCAGGGCGCTGCCCCGAACCCCGTAGAGGGGGGCTACCCGCCCCCCTCAAACCCCCCGGAAAGGGGGGGCTTCCGCACCCCCTGTGATCCCCCCACTGCGCAATCGGTGCGGCGAAGTGGGGGCTCTAACCCCCCAGTTCACTACGTAGGTTAGTCGTGGAAAGAATATAACACAACCCAACAACACACCATGAAATGTAGGTTCATTCTATAGTGGTTTCACTCTGAATTTCAAATCCATTCCCTTTCCGCATGGTTAAGCTGAGAAACCCATGCCCAGGTAATTGTTATAATTTCTTTATTCGATATGGTTAGTATTTTTCCCTCTGGTATAGGGGTTACGCTACCATCCTGGGTTTGAGGGTATTGGGTTTTCATTTTTTTTAATTAGTTGTTAGTGGTTCAATATTTATATGGGTAACTAATACCTTGGTTATGATACTTGTTAATTTATGAATGTTCCCTACTTGAGAGGGTTCCCGTTTCAATGATAACCTTGCTAATTACAGGGAAAACTTGCTCAGTAACTAGGGATGTATGACTCTTTAGCCTAAGAATCTACAACCCATTGGTTTACTTCAATCGACCAATCAGTGGATAACTTTTGAATTCCTCTATTTGTTTAAAGTAACCCTAAGGGAATGGTAACTCTATTTACATTTCCCAATGTTTTAGTTTTACTTTCTCAAGTACAACATATCGATACAGGAAATTTCCTAGTACCTAGAGGTCCAACACTCCTAAGCTAGTCTCTGCACTTCTTACCTAAGGTAAAAATGTTAATATTGTTGCTTTCTCAGTTTTCTACAGGTCTTCTTTTACCCTTTAATAATCATTGATATTTTATTTTCCTCCATGTCGTGGTAGCCCTTAGTTCACTGAATAATGATGTTACTCTATTCGGGTGATGTCACAGAGTTGAGAAGACACTTGCCTTAACACAAGTAGGCTAGTTAATTATAATTTTTCTGGTTAGATAGAGAAATTGGAGGGATTTCTAGTACCTTACCACATTTCTTCTTAAATTCATCTTAACTATCCTTCTTTTATTGTAATGCAAGTTTGGAAATTTATTTAATTTCATGCATCTCTTCATACTTTCGACTGTGTGTGGGCTTCATCCATGATGGTTCACTATCCTACTATAGGTTGGTTACATGACAACCTCCATGAAGGGAACATTACAGTATATACCAGAGGGAACTCCTATTTAAATTTTTCTTTAGGTTTTCATTAAGCGGCCTTAAGTTTGGCCTCTGGTTTTGTTGAAGAATATACCTGTCCTTTTTAATGGACCTGCACTACTATAATAACAGGGTCATATCCGTGATAAAATTTATTAAGAGGAATTATTTCTACTTATTTTGTATTTTGTATTTTCTGTTAATATATCCGATTCAATTCCCTATAATTTTTCTCTTCCAACGTGTACAAGGTTTTGGATGTTTTATGCTATTTCTATTTATTGATTAAAGGGGGTTATACACCCTCCCTTAATACATACTATTTTCACTTCTTCTCCTTAAGCTATATATATATATATATATATATATATAATAGAAACACTAGCAACTGTTTTTTTTATACTTCTATAGGACACCTTGCTTATGACTCCTATCATATATTGATTGTCATTATTTCATCTCTTATTATAAATTCATAAATGGGTTTAAGTTTATTGAAGTATGAAAAAGCGCACTCAGATTTATTTAAAAATATAACAACCTCTTTCATACAGAGACTAGTTGTCTCCAATATGTTTTCCTTCATCACTATTTGTTCTTGCACTCACGAGTCCATTAACAATCCATTTATTGTATAAGTGCATCATACTTAATTAAATCTCTACTCTATGTCTTACGTTATGAATTTGAGAGATAAGTAAATGGATTGAATATATTCCTTTCGATCTTTTCATATGATTGTGAAGGTTGGAAGTGACAAGGAGACCCGATATTGGAATCTCTCTCTCCCAATTTTTTTTTGGTTCCCTTTTCTAGTTCCTACATAACCATAAGTGTTTTTGTCTAATATAAAATTCCTAGCTAACTATGAATTTTGTCTCATCGTATTTTGAATTCTGGTCCTATTTCCATACGCACTCTATTGACGGTAATGAAAACATTTCCTATTTATTTTCTCTCATCGTTAATGAAGAGAGTAACGAGTAGAAAGTTTGTTTATTTATGTCCTACTTTTCTTCCAATGTTCTTAGTGCAAAAAACTATAATTTACCAGTACTTACTGAATATTCAATTTAGGTGGCGAGATCCTTAGCATACTCACAATAATTCACTTCACAAGAAAAGATTTTCCATAATCCACATCCAATATATGTTAAAACCCAATCAAAACTCATGAATATTTGGGCGTAACAATCTCCATCCTACTTGTTTATATTTCATTACTCCATTCACTTATTGTGACTTATACAATGTAAGTGTAAACAAAATCTTTAACAAATATGTATAATTTAGTGCTAATACCTTCATCGAATCTGATGATGTGATTATTACACAATCGACATATTTATATTGTGGCAAAAACTACTTAATAAATAACACTAGTCATTCCAAATACTTCTGTAATTTAATTTTAGAAATAGTCGTAGTTACCATTACACAAAAATGTCCTGATAAATTCCATAGTAAGCTCAAAAAGAATAAATACACATCAACTATAAATTTCGACCGTAAGAAAACATATTAGCCTGGAAGGAGCAAATTTCCACCCAACTGTGAACCTTCTCTTCTGGTTCTCCCTGAGCGGAGATCCTTTCTTCCTCTAGAATAAAAAATCCCTTGCGATTTATTGTCAAGTTATTTTATGCCTTCTTCTTTAGAATACTTTCTTTAGCGATGTCCCACTTTCTAGAATCTTTCAACTCCATAGCCTAGGATTTTTCTTTACGTTTTTCGAAAAGATATCCTTCTTTTTCATTAAAGCTTGCCTTTCTCTCCTGTGGTGCTTTATTCACCCAATCCCCAGTGCTTTTTATTCCCTAGGTGATTTAGCAGTTTTTTCTCTCGCCACCATATTAAATGATACTCATCGACCCCTAAGGATTTTTAGGAGAAGTTTGAGGGAAGTTGGGCCAATACTATCCATCCTCATTCGATTCTGAATCTGGATAGTGATCTCGTTACTAAAATGTTCCTTTCCAAATAATCTTCCAAATTATTTTATTATTAAAATATATTTATTAGATCATAATATTTACCTCAAATTGAGTTCTTTTATGACTTCCTAGTCCTTACTAAAAATTATTCATTCTATTTAAAGAATATGTATAGGAGTACAAAGGGGTATTACATCTTCTCACTCTAAAAAAAAAAATTGTCTTCAGTGTTTATTCTTTTCTTGCCTCATCTAAGAATAAAAGTGGGTAGGCATCCTTCATGATGTCCTTTCATTCCCACGTAGCCTCTTCAGGTGTAAATCCACTGCACTTTAACGCGAGCGATGACTCCATTCTAGAGCATGACCTCTTTCCAATCCAAAAGATAGTGTGGCTCTAGTAGAAAATATCCTTCGGGTTCCACCTGTATCAATTTCCAGTAAATTACATGACAAGGATCATGAATATAATTTTTTAATAATGATACATGAAACACATTATGAACTTTAATATAATTAGGTAGAGCCAACTAATATGCCACTGGATGATCTCAATTCAAAATTTGAAACCACTGACAGAATTGTGGTGCTAACGTGGCACAACTGCTAGTTCTGAGAGTTCCTTTTCTCAGTTTTACCTGCAAATATACATGATCCCCAACCTTAAATTCTTTATGTGTCTCTTTTATATTAGCATAACCTTTCTGTTTATCCTAAGTTGTTTCGATATTTTGTTGAATCCTCGTACTATTTCTTCCATTTCTTGCAAAGCTCGAGGACCCAATATCAATACATCTTTTGGTTGACCTAAGTTAAGTGGCGTTTGAAACTTCCTGCCATATAAAGCCTCAAAAGCACTCTTTTTTATGGAATATTGGTAGTTATTGTTGGAGGAAAATTCTTTCAAATGCAGAAATTCTTCACATTTATTTGGTCTGTCCATCACATACATGTAGGTTTTAACCCCGTACAGAAAGTACTTGCACACAAATTCTAAAACACAAAAAATAAACAATGCGAGAGCATAACACATAAAACACATATACACAAAGATTTTCCCCTAGATCCCAGGACTGGGACTACCAGCTTGACTTTTGATTATGTTCCTTTCAATGTTACAATATATATTTATACATGTCAAAGCATCCAATACCATTGACCGAAAACCATCGCATCCAAAACCATGTGCGAAAACCATGCACAAAACCATAGGTAGGTCCATCGAACCTAATATATGGTCCAAAATTTCTTTCCCTAGGGTGTTGTCCTAGACCCCGTAGAGGGGGGCTACCTGCACCCCTCAAACCCCTTGTGACCCCCCCCCATGCAATCAACGCAATGAATGGGGTGCTCTGCCCCCCCCTCTAACCCCCTGGTAAATTACGTATGCTATTCATGGAAACAATATAACATAACCGAACATTCTTCCACTTGTTTCTTTCTTTCCACAGGGGGCCATAGAAGAGCTTAGTCATTTATCTAGCCCTGCAATGTTCATTGTTTCTCTACACTAAGAGAACTTATCAGAGCTCACAAATTTTGTCAATACATCTGCAGTATTCTTCAAAGTGACCACTTTTTTGTCTTCTATCATATCCCTCACAAAGTGATACTGAACATCAACGTTCTTTGTCTTTGAATGATAAGGAGGGTTCTTTGTGAACAAAAATTCACTTTGGCTCTCACAATCTATCTTATAGATCCCTGTACTAACCCCATACTTGAACACAATCTCTACAACCAAACTGCTTCGTTGCTTGGATGAGTGGATACCATGTATTCTGCCTTTGTAGTTGATAGTGCCACTACAGATTGTCTCTTACTCATCCAACTGACTGCACCTCCAAATAGGTTAAACACATACCCACTTGTATATCTTCTCTGATCCAGATATCCAACCTAGTCTGCATCGACAAAGCCACGAATATCCAACACTCTATCTAATGCTAGTTTTCCTTGGTAGCACAAGCCATAATCACTAGTGCCACACAAATACGTGAAAACCCACTTCATTGTTGTCCAGTGCTCCTTCCCTGGTTTTGACATAAACCTGCTCAATACTCCCACTACATGTGCAATGTCTGACCTTATATCATCACATACATTAGGCTACTAACTGCACTTGCATATGGAACATGGGACATGTCCTCTTCCTCTTCTTGTGTCTTGGGACACTGTTCAGTAGATAACTTTATACCTACAAGAATAGGAACCTTCATCGGTTTACTATCTTGCATATTCAAACTCCATAATATTGTCTCGGAATACTTCCTTTGGTTTAACTAGAGCTTTCTCTTTCCCCAATCTCTTTTAATTTCCATGCATAAAATATCTTCTGCAACGCCAAGATCTTTCATGTCAAATTTGGACGACAATTGGGTCTTCAAATATTGGATAATTTCTTTATCATTTCCAACCAGCAACATACCATCTACATACAAGACCAAATAAATAACGCGGTCACCAATTAATTTAAAATACACACAATGATCTACTTTGCTTCTCGTGAAGCCAAGTCCCCATATAAATGTATCAAATTTCTGATACCACATCCTTAGTGACTATTTTAACCCATATAGAGACTTCTTTAGCTTGCATACCAGTTCTTTCTTACCCTTCACCACAAAGCTTTCGGGTTGCTTCATGTATATCTTCTCTTCTAGATCCCCATGAGGAAATGTTGTCTTCACATCCATCTGTGGTACCTCAAAATAAAAATCAGCAGCAACAGATAAAAGTAATATAATAGAAGCTACCTTAGCAACAAGAGAAAAAATACCACCAAAATCAATTCCCGACACCTGGGAATAACCTTTTGCTACCAACCGAGATTTGTATTTCTCCACCTTTCCTTTTGCATTTGTCTTCTTCTTGAACAACCATTTGTTGCCAATGGGTTTCCTTCTAGTCGGTAACTCCACGAGATTCCATGCCTTATTTTTGTGCAAAGATGCCATTTCATCAACCAAGGCCTCTTTCCAGAGTTTGCCATCCTTTAAATCTACTACTTCCTTCACAGTTCTAGGATCATCATCAGTAATAGATAAAGAAAAATTTGAACATAAAGCAGATGGAATATACCTTTCTAGTTGCCTTCTTTCTCGAACTGATCTTCTCACACCTAGAGTTTGTGGCTCTTCATCTTATGATTCCTCTTCTGCTATAGAGTTTGATTCTTCCTTATTTAGCTCAAACTCTATCTTCTTAGGTTCCTTTGATGGGACTTCATGTTTAATAACATCTTTCACCTCTTTGAACACCACATCTTGGTTGTACACAACCTTCCTTGTTACTGGGTTCCAAAGCTTATAGCCCTTTAAACCATCCTTATACCCAATAAAGGTGCACTTTTCAGATTTACTATCCAACTTGGTTCTTTTCTCCTTTGGAATATGTACATATGGATCACATCCAAATACCCTCAGATGAGAAAGAGAGGGTTTCTTACCAGTCCATACCACTTGCGGAATCTTATCCTCCAACGTTGATAGAGGTGATATGTTGACTAGGTAACATGCTATCTCCACAGCCTCTACCAAGAATTCCTATCCTAACCTGACACCACTGAGCATGCTTCTTGCCCTCTCCATCGATGTCTTGTTCATTCTTTTTGCAACTCCATTTTGCTCAGGTCTGTATGGAGTAGTCTTCCGTCGTGCTATACCATACTTCTTACAGAATTCTTCAAATTCCTTGCTACAAAACTCTCCACCATTATCTAACCTCAATATATTTATCTTCTTCTCTCCTTGGTTTTCCACCAGAGCCTTAAATTATTTAAACCTATAGAAGACTTCAGATTTATTCTTGACGAAATATATCTAGGTGTTCCTTGAGAAGTCATATATAAATGATACATAGTACACAGACTTACCCAGTGATGGAACCTTCATAGTACATAGGCTTACCTAGTGATGGAACCTTCACAGGTCCAAACACATCACTGTGCACAAGCTCTAAGATCTATTTCTCCCTCTTACCACCAGACGAAAAACTCACCCGATTTTGCTTTCCATATACACAAATTTTCACAAAAATCAGAATCTAGAGAACTATTAGTCATACCTTCTACCATAACTTCACCATGAAGTATTCAAAGGCCCTTCTCTCTAATATGTCCAAGCCTTTGATGCCATAGCATGGTCTTTTCTCCAGAGACCACTAGATTTTCCACTTCACTTCCAGGAACCACAGAATCGTTGCACCCATCAATAACAGTGCTACCTTGTAGCTTGTACATAGTTCCAATCCGAACTCCCTGCATTAGTACCAGTGCTCCTCGAACCATCTTGCAAGTATGTTTCTCGAACATTTTTTTTACACCAACATCATCCAACTTTCTTACAAAAATCAGATTTCTGGCAAATGCAAAAATATGCAAAACACCCGAAAGTGTTGTAACCCTTCCACCTTGCAGCTTCAACTTTACTTTTCCATGAGCAATGATTCTAGCTTTCCTATCATCCCCTAAGAAGACATCACCACCATCATATTTCTCATACTTGTAGAACCACTCTCTATGGGGAGTGTTAAGTTCCTATAATAATAGAAGTCATAATTTTTGAATGGATGAGATTACACCTGTAATATGGACATACCTTTGCTTTTTCCAAATGTTTTCCATATTCAAAAAATTAAAAAATGTAAAGAGGGTATGTCCTAAAAGAATAATCAAAGGACAAAAACAATAGAAATGTCAAGAAAGATGAAAAATAAGAACCCCAAGAAAAGAGAAGACCATGAAAGTGAGCAAGCCAAAATTCTACTACTATTTACCTTTTGTGCAAAATAAATGATTGTGTGCAGTTTGTAATCTTTACCACAACCCATGATAACCAAAATGTTTAAACTTGGCTATTTCATCTTTTCATGTCCCTAGATAGAGAATACAATCTGACCAAACTATTTAATCTTGGCAGATAAGTAGATTAGGTAGAGTAAATAAAAGGAGCTAAACTGCTTAATTTGATCCATTTGATGTAATAAGGTTAGATTTAGTTAGTTTAGTATTGTAAAGAAAACGAAAAATGTTTGATAAGGGTTTGCTAGCTTAAATGCAATCTAATAAAGAGAAGTAAAAATGGTAGGATGAGTAGATGGGTAAGTAGTAGAGAGGTTGCAGAATTTTGATGATTGATTAGACAAAAGCATGTGCATCATCTTTTTCATCATAAAAGTTCCAAATCTGAATGGGTACTCAAGCATGCAAATGGATATCAAAGTGAATAAATTTATTCCCCTCATTCATTTGACCTTTTACTTAACTAATTACCCACAATAAAGATCAAAGTACTTAAAAACCCTAACTCAAAGAGGCTCAGAGCATTTCTTTGTATTGGGGAGGGATTAGACCCTAGACTCAATGACTTGTAGGCAATAAATACTAGATCCCTTCATAAGCATTCATTTCCACCTTCAGTTCATTCATTTTCGTTAAATAATATTCTTTCCTAAGGTTAAATCACTTTTATCTAGGAAAAGTATTTATTCCCCCACATAACACATTTTCATATAAAAAACAATAAAAACGCTATATCCTAAGCCTTTATGAGATTACCAGAAAGTAATAAAACATGAAAATCATATGCTTAGGGTATGGTGCCCCTCCTACTCATTTGACTAATTGCTAATTTATTTATTAAATCCCTATTAAAAACCTGTTTCCTGTATATACATTAACTCCCACGATACTAATTAATCACACCCCAGGTTAATTATATAAACTAAGGTTTTCTATCCTGGACCCACTAACTAATCGATCCCTAATTAAGTTAGTTAAAAAGCCCAATTAGATCCTTCCTGATACTTTAACCCCCACCTTAATCCTGCATTAAACCAAAATTGCCACTCTTAAAAGTCCGTCGGGCCCCCCCATTATCTTCCGCGCAACTCCATCACCCGACCACCACACAATCTCTCCCCTCGTTGTCTAACAGCTCGTGTTGATTTCAGAAGGGCCCGAAATCCGAACGTTACTCACTCGAAAGGGGTTTTTTCCATTGGACCCCTGAGGTGACATGGCACTCAATGAATGGAGTTGGGCAGCCTCCCCCCAAAAGTAGCGCGAAGCAAACCACTCACCTCCAGTCCGCTACATGCAAAAATGGTCACTGTTCACCCCGCTACTCGCCAAATTGGCTTTCGCACATAAAGCCAAAAAAGCCCCAAACTATTGTTTTTATCATTTTGTTAAGTGTAAACTTCCATTCACACGTTTGCGAATGTCCAAGATGTCAACCCACATATAATTGCACCCTGAATATGTCATAAAGCTTCCAGATTGCCTTCTAGCATGCTTAAATTTTCTTCAACCATTCACAGTTGCCAGCTACCCGGTTTAGACCTAGTTTTCTTAATTCTAGGTATTCAAGCGAGAATCCATTGAAAGCCTCATCAATTTCCCAAATGCTCACTAAGCTTTCTTAATTGAAATTAAAAAGGAACTCTAGTAACTTAAACACACCTGGAATTGAAACACCTTTGCCCTAAAAGAATGAAAATTTACCTCCCCCATTCTCAAATCCACAAGAACTAAAAATGGTTGCCCCAATTGCCATGGATTTCAGACCAATTTCTACTCCTCACTTGGACCTTGACCACCTTCCCCTCATTGATAATTATTTCCAAATCAAGGACACCTCTATCGTTGAATCTCCTCTCAAACTATATTGCCGATATAGAGACCAATACCTAAACCATGTTGATAAAATAGGTCTTTGGGAGTCTAATTTGCCCAAGTATCAATTCCCTGAGGTGCATATCTTTCCAAAAATTATCCATTATTGCTATTTAAAATACATCCCCAGTGAAAGAGCAGTGATGTCCCCTGACCAAACTGTACTTTTCACCATCACTACTGAATCAATCAATGAAATGTTGCAACTTCAGGAAGGGCAAAATCTAACCCCTATTTCAATTGAATACCTATTAGACTGTTTCACTGAGCTTACTATTGCAAAACTTACTGAGATGTTTCAAATCTTCATCAGGGAGGAAAGGCATGTCCCAAAATATTGTCCTCCATATGTGGCTACCATATTTCCCCATTTGGTTAGGACATTGTAGAAATGATATCTAGTGTCTCAGGATACACCACGAGTGAGTATATACATTAAATCATCTTAACCTTCATGTCCACCTTCACTCCAGGACAGCCTCCTATTGTCATGTATGATTATTCCAAGTTCATAGCTGATAGGATGCATGAACAATTTATTAGAATGAGTAATGAAAGAGTATTCAAGTATTTCTCAGTTTTGTACCATCTTTTTCTATATTACCAAGTTGACAAGTTCCCCTTTACTCTCCAAAAGATTGATACTAAAGGTCACCCTATGTCAATGACTTTCTGGACTCCTTTGATCCATAAGTATGACTCAACATATCCATACACAGACTTAATAGATATTTTTGTACATCCTATAGTGACAATGTTGTTAGGAAGTCCTCCTCCATGGCTCAATTGAGATATCAGGAGGATCCTGCAGCTTTCAAAACAACACAAAGTGGGAGATTGGTACTTGTACCAAAATTACACTGAAATTAAGATCTATGGCTGTGAGATGGCCCCATATAAACTACCCAGATACCTCCCAATGAGGTTATTTGCTCTGTAGTACTTTAGGCAGATAATCAATTCAGATGAGGTGCATTTTGTTAAAGGCAAAAAGAAGGCTCAGCTCAGAATCAAAGATCAACTAGGCCACTTTGTGTGTAATAGCCGAGAAGCTAGAAAGGAAGCAGACAAAATCCTTCAGAGAGTTAATCTAAAATAGAGCTTCATGTGGAGATATGATCCCTTGGGCTTCATCTGCAACAGAAGACAGAAAAACAAGATGGCTCCCTACATTCACCATCGAATTCCTAAAATAGAAAAATATGCAAATCAATTGGAATGGGTGGAGAACGCTTTAGTGGATAGGGATAGCACTAAAGTTGTTGTTAAAAATACTCTAATTGATCTAGAGAAAAATCTTGATGAAGGTTCTTTCCTGCAGGTGCCAATAAAATCTCAAGCCCAAGAAGAATCTCAACCCCAAGGAGAATCATAGGCACAAAGTGAATCACATGTAGAAGAAGAATCCCCGGTACAAGAAGAGTCAGAGCAACCAAACTTATCAGATTAGCTAACTCAAACAAGTATACCAGAGCCCATCATGAGTACTCCCCAAGTCCTGCAAACTCCTCTAAATGAGGAGAAAAACCTCAAAAGAAATAGGGAAGAGGCCACTAATTCAGGCAAAGAAACCACACAGGCATATGCAGAGACTAGCCTAGTCAAAAGGTAAAGGATAAATGTTGTCTCTAAACAGGAATTCACAGAAGAAAGAATTGGGGCCACCAGCACATAAATAGAAGCAAGGAGGCATGCCACTCACTATGGAGGCACACCAGAACCTTCCACATCACACACTCAGATGTTGGAAAGACAGCAGAGTGTTGAAGTGTCCACATTCAGGATGCCAGCTAATAGAGACCAAGACATCAAAGAAAAATACAAGGACATAAAAGCCAAAAATGAGAGGAAAAAAGCCCAAACATATGCACAGTACTTAAAAATCCCCCCTATCAATCACATAAGGCTTATGTCAGCATATGATGTGAAAGAAGGAAAAAAGAAGATGACATTTATGAATCCCACCACTCAGCAACCAAGAATAGTAGCATATTTCAAAAAGATAGACTTCGAAGTACTGGCAAAGGACATACATCCTATTGACCAAATTGAGCTGCACAAACAGAAATTGGAGATGATTTACTCCACCTTGATAGGGAAATCTATCACAACTCACCAATTGCAAAACTCCTTGAATAACATATCAGATCAATTCTAATTGAAGAAGGCCTCTTCATATGCCAAAGACACCAGAATCAAGTCCTTAGAGGACTTAATCATTGAGTTGGGACATGATCCCAGAGATGTAAAGGCCATTGAAAAATTGATAAAGAAGAAGAATGATGACACAGCTGCCTTGTAGAAGCAACTCAAGATTCCACAGATGCATCACCCACAAATAGCAAAAATCGTGGAGACACAAAAAGGACAAGAAGAGCTTATGCACTTGGTCCTAAAGCTAAATGACCAACCAAAAGAAATAGATAAGGAGTTAGACACATTGATTCAGTCCAAACCAGGTGACTTGCCACCACTTCTAGGACTACCCCACTGTTTCTATTGCAGTTCCTTCAACATTAGAAGCATCATTGGCACCTACAGCTCCACCTGCCATAGCACTGCCAATCACCACCGAATCTACAACAACATGTACCTCAAAAGAGAAAACACCAGAGCTAGTAGAAGCCATGGAGGATATGTCAATCTACGCAACAGAGCTCAAAAAGCTAAAAGAGAAAGTGGCAAGCTTAGAAACTGACCTTAAACTTGCCAAAATTCAAAAGAGAGAAGAAACAGAGAAAGCCCTAAGGATGGGTGAGAAGATCAGGGTCCTAGAAAAAGATTTAACTCTGTAAGAGCCACTAGGACAAAGAAAATAGATGCTCTGGGCCAATATCATTGACTCTGTCAATGATGTTTGGCCATCAATTCAAGTTATATTTGGGCAGACTGAATTCGTGAAAGTGGCCATTAAGGCTATTCAGAAAGTAAGGGAAGATTTAGGAGACCAACCTGAGGATGCAAATCGACTCATCCACTTCTTGAACAATAAGAACAAACATGAACTTAATGAGCTTGGTGTAGAGGATAGGACTAAAGCCATCGTAGAAGTCAAAAAGGTTCTTTCCAAAAGAAACCTTATGGTTAACTTAGAAGAAAAACGGCATAACATGCAGGTGGCCATTGAGAGATTCATGGCCAAATTTTAGAATTGGAGGCACAAAAGCCTTCCTAGTCCTATGCTCATCCATGTTAAACTTATGACCCAATTGGACCACATTGACAGACTAAGGAAATTGGCGAAGGAACAAGCAAGCACTTCAGGTATCAAAGCCTTGCCAACTGGAAAGTATTTTATGATACTTTGCAGAATATGGTTTTGTAGAGCATGAGGTGAGACATTTGTTTGTCACCAAGCCTAATTTTTCCAAATACACAGAGGCAGACGAAATCTATAGAAGAATGTTGAAGGTAAAGTTACTTGAGGATGAATGGTGGGAAAAAATGACATATTTACTATAAGTTACCATAGTAAATCTGAAAGAATCCAGATGAAATAGGTAAGAGACAGATCAACAAGGTCAAAGAGTAGTAGGTTAAAGAGTATCAGTGAAAGATTAAAGATAAATATGATTCCAGCGTACAAATATCAGCCAGCTTAAAGGGCTAAAATCCAACTGCAATAGCCAACGCTAACACAATAAGAGGGACAACGTCATGCAATTTTCCATCTGTCCCTACCTTCAACCTTGAAAATATTTTAATTCCCTAGATTAAATGTCATATTGTTATAGGATATTTTGTAAATATTTTTTGTATAAATACTTCATATTTCGAAGTATTTGGGGTGGGTTCAAAGACATTTCTGAAGATCTTTCTCTCAAAACAAAGTCTTATTGTATCAAAAAACTGGATTGGCTTGCTAGATCATGGAATAAAGCTCAGACATTTTTGAGGATTTTTGTGTAAAGAGAAAATCAAATAAGTATTCTCTCAAGTGTATTATTGTTTTTCCTTATGTTTCCTAATAATCATATGTGTTTCTATGAAATATGAATGTTAAACTAGGAATGCTATCTTATAACTTGCTTAAATGCACTCTATCTTGACTGTTTACATTCTTAATGTTTTCTGCTAAACTATCTTAGTTAGGTAATTCTTAGTTGTTCCTTAGCTTCTGTAGTTTTCATTTTGGTCTATGTAGCAAAGGATTCTTAATTGCCCTTTGTTGATGATCACCCTCCGTTCCTCATTCTAATCCCGGTCCAAGGATTCTTAAGTGCCCTTCACCCTAGTTAGAATCATTCCATCCATTAGCCCTTGAAGATTTACCTTTTTCTTTGTTAACCTGTCCTGTGAACACTCCCTTTAATGACCTGATCCAGTTATGCTATCCTTTTATTGACTCCATATCCCAATGGCTTGAAGAAATTGGCTCTATCAATCTTTTCCTAGAATTCCACCACTCAACCAAAATCAAAACCTTATGAACACTAAGAACCAGACGAAAATCCTACCCAAAAAAAGTTAAATTATAAAGAGAAATCCCTCTCTCGGCTTAGGTTGGCTAGAACCTGAGTCTGAAGATTGGTTTGTGGTTACCTCAGATTATTCCTTCTTTTGATAACTTCTAGGGAAGATGTCTCAGCGATCACATAGTGGCCACCATACTAGGGATTCAAATCCTTAGTCTTAATAAACCTTTCAAAAAATTTTGAATCTTTATTTCAAGCCTCTTGAAGGGTTTATTAGAAGTTATCTACACAATTTTACAAAAATAAAGTTATTAGAAAAATTCGAAATTCTAGCTTCAAGGAGAATTCACTATACTAGGGCCAACCCAGATCTAAATCCTCCCCAGTAGTGAATACTACCAACCTGATTTCAAGAAGATCCAGAAGACAAGAAAATTTAGTAAGCCCAACACCTTCAATCAAAGTAGATTCATGCCTTGATGAGTGGTCTTTTAGAAGACCTCCCCTTTGGTGAGTCATTTGACCTTTGCCTATTTAGAACCAGGTCTGAAAGTGCACTTGATGGTATAGTTATAGATCCAGAGTTTATTGCAGATCTTGAATTCCAAAAGGCAAATCGATTAATTGATGAGTATATTCTAAATTCTCCTCAATCATCCCTTACTACTGCTAAGATCCCTGAGCTTTCCGAAACAGTTTCAACTCCCTTTAGTTCACCATTATTCCCTTCCACCTCTAAAGTTCATTCCTCACCTCCAATTGTACCTTCACTTCCCCACCAACCTATCATTACACATCAGTCACCCATTACTCCCAGTTCTCCATCAACTACTATATCATTTCTTGGTACCCCAACCCCACTTCTTAGTCCTGCCCAACTTAGAGCCATGGAAAATATATATGCTCCTCTTATGTTACCTACTGCACGTGTTTCCATGCCACAAGATTACCACAACAAAATTGTCCAATTTGATGGCATAGGAACTTACACATCACAACAACATACAAACAAAATGACAGATTTCTTTGAATAACATGAAATTCACATTGGAGATGTCTAAATGAGACTTTTTTCTCAGACTCTAGCTGGTTATATAGGAACATGGTTTAGATCTTTACCTGCTAATAGCATAGACACTTTAGAAGTATTTTATCAGCAATTTTTAAATAGATGGGAAATAAAAATAACCCTCTGCAAATCCTTTCAGAATATGAAAACATCAGGAGAGGACCAAATGAAATAGTCTAGGATTACTGTACCTGATTTAAAAATATATACAATGCAATACCAATCAATCTTAGACCACCACCTGTGTTAGCTATGATAAAGCTTTCTGATGGGTTTGATACTGTTATCGCATTCCAACTTAGAGAGAGAAATCCTCCAACTTTAGAAGACTTGCAGAGTGTAGCAGTTAGTGTAGAAGCTAATTTGCTAGAAAAAAGAGCTAGGGATAGGAATGAAAGGAGAGGACCCTTGAAAGATGAAGCCTCACCCTCTAACCTCAAAATAGATGCCCTAACCAAAGGAATGTAAAAATTGATGGATAAGATAGAGAACATTGAAAGGAAGCCTCACTACGATAATCAACAAGCACCTCAAGTGAGAAATTCAAACTTTAGAAAGAATTAAAATCAAAATATTGGACAAAATGGACCTGGTCAGAATATTAGGCCTCCTTTTCAAGAAAAATATGTTGAAACATCCCATTCAGAAGACCCCGACCAAGACACACAAATTAACTTAATGGGATTAGATGATTCAGGAAACTGTCTTTTTGACTCATGATGATCAGAAATTACATATGCTTTAGCAATTACAGACCCAATCCAGAGAATCATTTGATTATAAGCAAGGGTATGATTTTGCTATCTTCGAAGTGCACAAACAATACAACTTGAGGAGTAAAAAGAACACTGATGCTCCTGACCAAAACAAGAAAGTAGTACCAAATCAACCTAAGAAAATCAAAACAGCTCGAGTTTCTAAAACTCTCCAAATCCTCCCTAGACCAAATCAGAACCCTTATGGTCTCACCATTTTAGACATAACCCATGACCAACACCCTAATTATTAACCATCCACTTCAATCCCCTCCAAGGAGACAATGGAGAAATCTCTAGGTACCATATTAGAAAATTCACAAAAAGATACTTCAAATGCAGAAAAGGAAGAGAAATCTACATAAATTCCTACCATGAAAATTCCAAGCCCTCAAACACAAAAATCCCCTTTTCCTTTCAATTTGGGAGCAGAGGTGGCTAAACTAAAAATCTCAGTTTCATTAACAGAACTAATTAAAAATGAAACTTACAAATCTCAAATAAGCAAAACTTTATACTTCGTTGAGAATGAAGACTCTGTCAACTTGTTTGATGATTAGCCTGAGCTTATATTTTGTCCTAATGTTAATGGAAAACCATTAGAAGGAGGGATACCACCCTTTTATATTAGCCTTAACATTCATGATAAAATCTTACACAATGCAATGTTAGATTCTGGGGCTTCACACAATTTAATGCCTAAATCTATTATGGAAAATTTAAATTTGGACATTACTAGGCCTTACAAGGACCTATTTTCATTTGATTCAAGTCAAGTAAAATGTCTAAGGTTAATTAAAGACCTATGTGTTTCCTTAGTAAAATATCATGCAAAGGCCATTCTCATTGAGATAGTTGTTGCTGATATACCACTAAATATGACATGCTATTTTCTAGATCATGGGGAGCTAAACTCTGAGGATCTTTGCAACTTGACATGTCCTATGCCACAATTTCAGTCTTTGGACATCCTAGAAAACTGTACAGAGAGACCCAAATGAAATATGTAGTGAGTAGCCACGATAGGCCTCAAAACTTTCCTATCTATTTCATGCATTCTGACATTGAATCTTTTATTTTGTACAATGTTGAAAAAACACAAGAAACTAATGCAAACAACATTATTTCAGAACCAAAAGACATTGCAATTACATCTTAAAATGAAATTGTCCAAACTCAAGAGCTTTCAGATAAGAAAGATGATCAAGACACCTTAATCAATGAAGATTTTGTCCCCCCAGACAGTAAGAATTATGAACATGAAATATTATGGAATCTTTAATGTCATGGGTCAGTGAATAAATTAGGAGCAGGATCATGAGTGTGGATTTACAATTTAGAGAACGATCACTCAGAAGGCCATGCTTACAGAATAAATTTGAAATGCACTAACAACATGGCTGAGTATGAAACACTTCTTTTAGGTCTCAAATTGGTTAGAAAGTTAGGAGCTATAAGAGTATCTATTATGGGAGATTCTGAGTTATAAAACAAATTAATGTTGTATATATGACCAGAGATCCTAGGTTAAGTTTTTATAGAGGAACAATTGTAAACATATTAAACGCTTTTCTAGAAACTAACCTTGCAGTCATCCCAAGGAAACATAATATGGAGGCTCATAGTTTAGCAATGTTTGCCCGCACTTGTAAGTTACCATTCCAACCTAACCATCAGTACACTGCTAAGGTTAGGCACAGACTTTCTATCGTAGATAACTTGAAAAACTGGCAAGTATTCACTAATGATGAATAGATAAATAATTTTTTAACATTAGAAGAAGAATTTGTAAATAGCAATATAGATACTGACATATCAATAGATCCTGACTTAAAAGATAAAATAGAAATTAACAAGTTAGAAGATGAAAAGATGGATAGATTCCATCCCACTAAATTTACAAAATCAGATGTAAAAAACCTAAGGCAAGTTCAAATTTAATAGATAATTAATGAAGATTCTGAAATTGTCAATCTCAAATATAACCTTTTGCCCAAAGGATTCACCCCTTTGGAAGACTTTTTGATTCAAATGATGTCCCTATAAAAATAAAGATGGAACCCTTAAAATCTAATATAGATGAGTGTAATATAGGTACTGATAAAAATCAAAAACTGATAAAACTTTCGTAGTCCTTACCTCCTACTGAAAAAGTGAAATACCTTGAATTACTAAAGGAATTCCATGATGTCTTTTCTTGGAGTTATGAGGACCTCAAGTCCTATGACACCAGCATAATACAACACACCATCCCCATAAAAGAAAACCAGAGACCTTTCAGACAAAAGCTTAGAAGGATTAATCCCATCCTATTGCCTTCTATTGAAAAGGAGATCCAAAGGATCTATGAGGCCAAGATAATAGCACCGATTAGATTCTCTAATTGGGTTTCGATTTTGGTCCTCACAAGGAAAAAGACTGGTGAGATCAGACTTTGTGTTGATCTCAGGAATCTTAATAAAGTTTCACTAAAAGATAATTACCCTCTTCATAAAATGGATCAAATCTTACAAAGGTTAGTAGGGTCCACCAAAATCTCATTATTAGATGGGTTTTCTGTTTACAATCAAATTCTAGTTCACCCAGATGACCAGGCTAAAACAACGTTCACTACTCCTTGGGGCACATTCATATATTTGAAAATGCCTTTTGGATTAAAGAATGCAGGGGCTACATTCCAAAGAGCACTGGACATAGCTTTTGCTAAGTAAATTCATGACTTCCTAGTGATATACTTAGATGACATCACTATATTCTCAAAATCTGATAAACAACACTTAGATCATCTAAGGTAGGTCTTCATCAAATGTAGGAAGTATGGAATTTCTTTGAATCCCAAAAAATCTTTATTTGTGTTAGAAGAGGGAAAGTTACTAGGTCATATAATCTCAAAAGATGGCATCCGAATAGATCCTACAAGAATTGAGGCCGTCTTACAAATACAACATCCTAGGAGCATCAAAGAATTACAAGCCTTTTTAGGAAAAATTAACTTTCTTAGGAGATTTATTTCTAACTTAGCATAATTAATTAGATCATTGAATAATGTGTTGAAGAAAGATTCGACCATAAAATGGACCATTGAGGCTAGGAGATCCTTTGAGGATATTAAGCTAGGCTTAACAAAAACACCAGTTTTGGCCAGTCCAAAGTTTTATAAGGATTTTATTATATTTTCTTTTGCCTCAGGACACACAATTGCTACAGTCCTACTGCATAAAAATGATGAGGGTTATGGACAACCTATTGCCTTTTTTAGCAAAGCCCAGAGAGATGCCCCTTTAAAGTATAATATAATGGAAACGCAAGCCTTTTCTTTGGTCAAAGCTATCAAAGGTTTTAGAGTTTACATTTTATATTCTCATGTAATAGCATATAACCCCAATGCAGTAGTCAAGGATATCCTAACTCAGGATGGTCTAGATGGAAAGAGAGGGAAATATATTGCTACTATATTAGAATATGACCTAGAAATCAAGCCAAGAAGGTTAATCAAAGGCCACGTTTTAGCCAACCTCATGGCTAAATCGAACTGTTAGGCATTGGATATAAATTTTATTGCAGAAATGGATAATGGATAGGAGATGGCAACTCCACCAATCAGTCAGGCCTTTATTGAATCACCATGGTATGTTGACATCATATATGTTTTACAAAATTTACAAGCTCCTCCTGAATTGTCCATGACCAAAAGCAGGTTTTTAAAAATGAAATCTTTAAAATTTTGCATAATTGACAATAATTTGTTTTGGAGGAATCATGAAGGTATCCTTCTTAAATGTTTATTGAAAGAAGAATCTCACAAGGTGTCACAAGAGTTTCATGTAGGTGAACATGGAGGACATCTTTAGTGGAAAACCACTACTGACAAGATTCTTAGATCTGGTTTCTTTTGGCCCACTTTGTTTTCTGATTTATAGAAATTTGTAACCTCATGTCATAAATGCCAAATTTTTGAAAGAAAGAAAAAGCTTCTACCCCCGCCCCTAAAACCAATATCTTCTAAAAGCACCTTTTCCACAATGGGGTCTTGACTTCATTGGTGAAATCCAACCACATTCCTCTACCCAACACAAATGGATCCTCACTGCTACAGATTATTTTACCAAATGGATGGAAGCCATACCAACAAGGCAAATCACTAACACTGTTATAATAACCTTCCTTGAATCCAACATCCTATCTAGATTTGGGTACCCAACTAAGATCATCACTGATAATACAACAGCATTCAAGTCTAGGAGAATGATTGATTTCTGTAATAGGTACCATATAACTTTGGGCCATTCCATAGCTTATTACCCTAAAGGAAATGGACTAGTAGAGTCCTCCAACAAGAGTTTATTGAATATCATCAAAAAGTTGTTGGAAGATAACAAGAAAACGTGGAATAAAAAGCTAGTAAATGCCTTATGGGAAAATAGACTAACCACAAAGAAATCCATTGGTACTAGTCCTTATCAATTAGTTTATGAAATGGAAGCAATTTTCCCATTTTCCTTGCGAACACCAGTGATGAAGCTACTCCAAGAATTGCAGGTTGAAGCAAATGACATCCAAAGAAGAATCAACCAAATAATTCATTTACAACAGACCAGGGAAGAAGTGCACATCAAATCTCAAGTTGTGCAGGAAAGGATCAAGAAGGCTTTTGACAAAAGTACTAAGGCAAAAGATTTGTGAAAAATATTTGAAATGGGATTCAAGAAGAGAGGATAAAGGTAAACATAGGAAATTTGATTTCCTCTGGAAAGGCCCATATGTCATCTATGCATTCAGAGGTAATAATGCTTTCTTCCTCAGAAAAATGGATGGCACAAAAGTAGAAGGAGGACCAGTTAATGGTCGAATGCTTAAAGACTACATTGAACCTAGTTACTGATTTCACAAATCCTTTGTACATATTCTGTTTTTCAAAAGTCTGGAGTTGATTGGATGGTAATTTTTGGATTTGAAACTCGAAGAGAAGGCCCTAAGCTTCAAAGATTTTACTGTCATAAATAGCAATAAGGCACATAAGTGAAAAGGAAAGTTGTAGGAGAACATCACAGCAATTCAGAAGGCCATTGATCTACATGTTCTTAGCATTTCACCAGGAAATTCCATCCCCAAGTGGAGCCACTGTTAGGTTCCTATACCAATAAGAGTCATAATTTTTGAATGGTTGAGATTAAACCTGTAATATGGACATACCTTTGCTTTCTGAAAATGTTTTCCATATTCAAAAAATTAAGAAAATGTAAAGAGGGTATATCCTAAAAGAATAATCAAAGTACAAAAGAATAAAAATGTCAAAAAAGATGAAAAATATGAACCCCAAGAAAAGAAAATACCATGAAAGTGAGCAAGGCAAAATGACACTACTATTTACTTTTTGTGCAAAATAAATTATTGTGTGAAGTTTGTAATCTTTGCCACAACCCATGATAACCAAAATGTTTAAGCTTGGCTATTTCATGTTTCAATTTCATGTCCCTAGATGGAGAATACAGTCTGACCAAACTGTTTAATCTTGGTAGATAAGTAGATTAGGTAGAGTAAATAAAATGAGCCCAACTATTTAATCTGAGGCCTTGGATGTAATAAGGTTAGATTTAGTTAGTTTACTATTGTAAATAAAAGGAAAAATGTTTGGTAAGGGTTTGCTAGCTTAAATGCACCCTAATAAAGGGAAGTAAAAATGGTAGGATGAGTAGATGGGTAAGTAATAGAGAGGTTATAGAATTTTGATGATTGATTAGACAAAAGCATGTGCACCATCTTTTTCATCATAAAAGTTCAAAATGTGAATGGGCACTCAAGCATGCAGATGGATATCAAAGTGAATTAATTTATTCCCCTCATTCAATTCACATTTTACTTAACTAATTTCCCACAATAAAGATCAAAGTACTTAAAAACCCTAAGTCAAAGAGGATCAGAGAATTTCTTTGACTTTTGGAGGGACCATACCCTCGGCTCAATGACTTATAGGTAATAAATACTAAATCCCTTCATAAGCATTTATTAACCCCGTCATTTCATTCATTTTCCCTAAATAATATTCTTTCATAAGGTTAAATCACTTTTACCTAGGAAAATTATTTATTCCCCCACATAACTCATTTTGATATCAAAAACCCATAAAAACACTATATCCTAAGCCTTTATGAGATTATCGAAAAGAAATAAAACATGAAAATCATATGCTTAGGGTATGGTGCCCCTTCCACTCATTTGACTAATTGCTAATTTATTTATTAAATCCCTATTAAAAACTTGTTTCCCGTATATACATTAACTCTCGCAATATTAATTAATCCCACCCCAGGTTAATTATATAAACTAAGGTTTTCTACCTCGGACCCACTAACTAATCGATCCTCAATTAATTCAGTTAAAAATCGCAATTAAATCTCGCTCGATACCTTAACCCCTGCCTTAATCCCACATTAAACAAAAACCATCACTCTTAAATGACCACTGGGCCCCCACATTATCTTCCACACAAATCCATCGCCCGACCACCACACGATCTCTCCCCTCCCCATCTAACAGACCATGTTGATTATAGAAGGGCCCGAAATCCAAACGTTACCCGGTGAAATAGGGTTGTTTTCTCTGGGCCCTTGAAGCAATGTGGCGCTTAATGAATGGAATCAGGCGGCCTCCCCCCAATACCACCAAGCGCCCAAAAGTTATGCGAAGAAAACCACTTACCGCTAGCCCGCTACATGCCAAAACAACCACTATTCACCCCAGTATGCGCCAAATTCACTTTCTTTCATAAGGCAAAAAAAGCCCCAAATTATTGTTTTTATCATTTTTTTTAACTGTAAACTTCCATGTACACGTATGCGAATGTCCAAGTTGTCAACCCACGTACAATTACACCGTGAAGACACCATAAAGCTTCTTGATCACCTTCCAACTTGCTTGAAGTTTTTTCAACTCTTCACAGTTGCCAGTTACTTGGTTTAGACCTAGTTTTCTTCAATGCCGGGTATTTAAGCCAGAATTCATTGAAAGCCCCATCAATTTCCAAACCAATCACTAAGTTTTCTTAATTGAAATTAAAAAGGAAATATAGTAACTTAAACCAACCTAGAATTGAAACACCTTTTCCCTGACAATTTACCTCCCCCATTCTCAAATCCACAAGAACTGAGAATGGTTGCCCCAATTGCCATGGATGTCAAACCAATTTAGACTCCTCACCTGGACCTAGACCACCTTCCCCTTGCTAATAAAGATTTCCAAATCAAGGACACCTCTCTCCTTGAATTGCCTCTCAAAATATACTGACGATATAGAGACCAATACTTAAACCATGCTAATAAAATAGGTCTTTGGGAGTCTGATTTTCCCAAGTATCAATTCCCAGTCAAAGAGTAGTGATGTCCCCTGACCAAACTGTACTTTTCACCATCACTGCTGAATCAATTAATGGAATGTTGTAACTTCAACCAGGGCAAAATCTTACCCCTATTTCAATTGGAGACCTATTAGACCACTTCCCCAAGCTTACCACTACAGAACTTGCTAAGATGTTTCAAACCTTCATTAGGGAGGAAAAGCATATCTGAAAAGACCATCCTCCATATTTGGATACCATATTTTCCCCATTTGGTCAGGACATTGTAACAATGATATCTAGTGTCTTAGGATACACCAATAGTGAGTATATAAATGAAATCATCTTAGCCTTCATCTCCACCTTCACTCCAGGATAGCCTCCTATTGTCATGTATGATTATGCCATGTTCATAGCTGATAGGATGCATGAACAATTTCTTAGAATGAGTAATGAAAGTGTATTCAAGTATTCCTCAGTTTTGTACCATCTTTTTCTATATTACCAAGCTGACAAGTTCCCCTTTACTCTCCAAAATATTGATACTAAAGGTCACCCTAGGTTAGTGATTTTTTGAACTCTTTTGATCCATAAGTATGACTCACCATATCAAGACACAGACTTCATAGATCTTTTTGTACATCCTATAGTGACAATATTGTTCGGAAGTCCTCCTCCAAGGATCAATTCAGATATTAGGAGGATCCTGCAGCTTCCAAAACAACACAAAGTGGGAGATTGGTACTTGTACCAAAATCACACTGAAATTAGGATCTATGGCTGTGAGTTGGCCCCATATAAACTAGCCAAATACCTCCCAATGAGGTTATTTGCTCTGGAGTACTATAGGAAGATAATCAATTCAGATGAGGTACATTTTGCTAAAGCTAAAAAGAAGGCTCAGCTTAGAATCAAATATCAACTAGGCCCATTTGTGTGTAATAGCCGAGAAGCCAGAAAGGAAGTAAATCAAATCCTTTAGAGACTTAATCTAAAACATAAATTCATGTGGAGATATGATCCCTTGGACTTCATCTGCAATAGAAGACAGAAAAACAAGATGGTTCCCTACATTCACCATTGAATCCCTGAAATAGAAAAATATGCAAATCAATTGGAATGGGTGGAGAATAATTTAGTGGAGAGGCATAACACCGAAGTTTTCATTGAAAATACTCTAATTTCTACAAGTGCTAGGATAATCTCAAGCCCAAGAAGAATCCCAAGCCTAAGGAGAATCATAGGCGCAAAGTGAATCACATGTAGAAGAACAATCCCAGGTACAAGAAGAGTCAGAACAACTAGACCTATCATAGGAGCTAACTCAAATAGGTATACCAGAGCCCATCATGAGTATTTCCTGTGTCATGAAAACTCCTCTAAATGAGGAGAAAAACCTCAAAAGAAATAGGGAAGAGGCCACTACTTCAGGAAAAGCAACCACATAGGCATATGCGGAGACGAGCCTGGTCAAAAGGCAAAGGATAAATCCCGTCTCTAAACAGGAATTCATAGAAGAAATAGTTGGGGCCACCAGCACAGAAAGAGAAGCAAGCATGCATGCCACTCCCTCTGGACGCACACTAGAACCTTCCATATCACACACTCAAATTTTGGAAAGATAGCAAAGTGTTGAAGTGTCCTCATTCAGGATGCCAGCTGACAGAGACCAAGAAATCATATAAAAATACAAGGACATAAAAGCCAAAAATGACAGGCTAAAATCCCAAACTTATGCACAGTACTTAAAAATGGCCTCTACCAATCAAACAAGGCTTATGTTAGCCGATGATGTGAAAGAAGGAAAAATGCAGATGACATTTATGAAGCCCACCACTCAGCAACCAAGAACAATAGCAGATTTCAAAAATATAGACTTCGAAGTACTGACAAAGGACATACATCCTATTGACCAGATTGAGCTACACAAACAAACATGGGAGATGATTTACTCCATCTTGATAGGGAAACCCATCACAGCTCACCAACTGCAAAACTCCCTAAATAACATATCGGCTTAGTTCCAATTGGAGAAGGCCTCTTCACAAGCCAAAGACACCAGAATCAATTCCTTAGAGGACATAATCATTGAGTTAGGACAGGATCCCAAAGATGTAAAGGCCACTAAAAAATTGATAAAGAAGAAGAATGATGACATAGCTGCTTTGAAGAAGCAATTCAAGATTCCATAGTTGCATCACCCACAAACAACAGAAACCGTGGAGACCCAAAAAGGACAAGAATAGCTTATGGACTTGGTCATAAAGATAAATGACCAACTGAAAGAAACATAGAAGGAGTTAGACACATTGATTCAGTCCAAAGAAAGTGACTTGGTCACCACTTCTAGGACTTCCAATCCCACTTCTACTGCAGTTCCTTCAACATTGGCAGCATCATTAGCGCCCACAGCTCCACCCTCCATAGCGCTTCCAATCACCACTGAATCTAGAACAACAGGTACTTCAACAGAGAAAATAGTAGAGCTAGTAAAAGCCATGGAGGATATGTCAATCGAGGCAACAAAGCTCAAAAGGCTAAAATAGCAAGTGGCAATATTAGAAACTAACTATAAACTTGCCCAAATTCAACAGAGAGCAGAAACACAGAAAGCCCTAAGGGTGGGTCAGAAGATCAAGGTCCTAGAAAAAGATTTAACTCTACAAAAGCCACTAGGACAGACCAAAGAAATTCTCTAGGCCAATATCATTGACTCTATCAATGATGGTTGGCCATCAATTCAAATTATATTTGAGCATACATAATTGGTTAAAGTGGCCACTAAGGCTATTCAGAAAGTAAGGGAAGATTTATGAGACCAACCTGAGGATGCAAATCGACTCATCCACTTCCTGAACAGTAAGAAGAAACATGAGCTTAATGAGATTGGTGTAGAGGATAGGACTGAAGCCATCATAGAAGTCAAAAAGGTTCTTTCCAAAAGAAACCTTATGGTTAACTTAGAAGAAAAATGCCATAACATGCAGGTAGCTATTGACAGATTCATGGCCAAATTTCAAATTTTGAGGGACAACGGCCTTCCTAGTCCTATGGGCATCCATGATAAACTTATGACCCAATTGGACTACACTGACAGACTAAGGAATTTGACCAAGGAACAAGCAAGCACTTCAGGTATCAAAGCCTTGACAACTGGAAAAGTATTGTATGATACTTTGGAGACTCTGTTTTTTCTAGAGCATGAGGTGCGACATTTGTTTGTCACCAAGCCTAACTTTGCCAAATACACAGAGGCAGACGAAATATACAGAAGAATGTTGAAGGTAAAGTTACCTGAGGATGAATGGTGGGAAAAAATGACAGATTTACTACAAGTTACCATAATAAATCTGAAAGCAGCCATATGACACAGGTAAGAGACAGATCAACAGGGTGAAATAGTAGCAGGTTAAAGAGTATTAGTGAAAGATTAAAGATAAAGATGATTGCAGTGTACAAATATAAGCTAGCTTAAAGGGGTCAAATCCAACTACAACAACTAGCACTACAACAATAAGAGGGACAACATGATGTAGATTTCCATTTGCCCCTACCTTCAAGCTTGAAAATATTTTGATTCCCTCGATTAAATCTCATATTGTTATAAGATATTTTGTAAATATTTTTTGCATAAATACTTCGTATTTTGATGTATTTGGGGTGGATTCAAAGAGATTTCTCTAGACTTTTCTCTCAAATCAAAGATTTATTGTATCAAAAAACTATATTGGCTTGCTGGATCATGGAATAAATCTTAGACATTTTTTAGCATTCTTGTGTAAAGCGAAAATCGAATAATTATTCTCCGATGTGTAGTATTGTTTTTCCTTAGGTTTCTTAATAATCATATGCGTTTCTATGAAATCTGAATGTTAAACTATGAATGATATTTCAAAACTTGCTTAAATGCACTCTGTCTTGACTATTTACATTCTTAATGTTTTCTGCTAAACTATCTTAGCTAGGTAATTCTTAGTTGCTCCTTAGCTTATACATTTTTCCTTTTGGTCTACTTAGAAAAGGATTCTTAATTGCCCTTTGTTGAGGATCACCCTCTATTCCTCATTCTAATCCGGGTCCAAGGATTCTTAAGTGCCCTTCACCTTGGTTAGAATCATTCCATCCATCAGCCATTGAAGATTTTCCTTTTTCTTTGCTAACTTGCCCTATGAACACTCCCTTTAAAGATCTGATCTAGTTATGCTATCCTTTTATTCAATCCATAGCCCAATGGCTTGAGGAAATTGGCTCTATCCATCTGTTCCTAGAATTCCACCACCCAACCAAAATGAAAACCTTATGAACAATAAGAACTAGCCTAAAATCCTACCTAAACAAAGTTAAATTATAAAGAGAGAGCCCTCTCTAGACATAGGTTGGCTAGAACCTGAGTTTGAAGATTGGTTTGTGGTTACCTCGGATTATTCCTTCTTTTGATAACTTCTAGGGAAGACTTTTGAGTGATAACAGGGATCGAAGTGAAAGGATGCACCTGAGTCAATCAACCATGCCTCATGATCTACATGTGTACTTCAAGAAGCAAAGTATACATCACCACCTTCATCTGAGGTGGTTTTCGCCTCTGCAGAAGGAGTATCATCAGATCCCTTTCTTTTGTTAGGAGCTTTAGATTTACAGTCCATTTTGTAGTTCCCTTCCTTTCCACATTTCCAGCAAACCACCTTTACAAGTTTTCCTGGAGATTTAGATCTCCCTCTAGATTTAGATCTCCCACTTGATGACTTATTTTTGTTTCTGTTATGGGACGGTCCTCATACAGACAAGGCATCACCATTCTGGCTCTCCATATTTTTCTATCTCGTCTCCTACGTCAGCAAGGATGAGACTATTTCATCAAACTCCAAGGCAGTTGCATTGCTACCTATTGCATTGACTAAACTATCCCACAAATCTGGTAGAGAACACAACAAACTGATGCACTTATATTCATCTAAAATTTTAATATCAATAGATAATAACTAACTTACCACAGTATTAAATGCGTTCAAATGCTTTGTCACCGAGTCTCCATCTTTCATCCTCAGGTTATACAACTTATTCCGTAGGAACAATTTATTCACCATAGACTTAGATCGATACAAAGTCCCTAACTTTTCCCACAAAGCCTTTTCCATAGCTTCCCCTGATACATTCAACAATAAAGAATCTAAGAAACACAATTGTATTATGCTCTTAGCCTTCTGATCCAACTTCTTCCATTCTTCATTGGACACTCTCGTTTGTATAGTACCCAGATCTACCACGATCCATTGCTCTTTATCCACCAACAGATCCTCCTTATTGGGTTTCCACAACTCAAAACTCTGGCCATTAAATTTCTTGATCTCTATCTTTTTACTGTGCGGCATCTTCTTTCACCACCAGAATCAATTTTGTAGATCTCACAGTGAACAGGGTCTACCACAGGCCGAAGCAAAACCCCTCAGCAACAAAGGCATCCCCTTGAAGCCAAAACAACTTTGATACCAAATGTAGGTTTTAACCCCATACAGAAATTACCTTCATACGAATTCTAAAACATAGAAAATAAACAATGCTAGAGAATAACATATAAAACACATATACACAGAGATTTTCCCCTAGATCCCAAAACTGGGACTACCAGCTCGATTTTTCATTATGTTTCTTTTAATGTTACAATGCATATTTATACATGCCGAAGCATTCAATACCATGGACTAAAAACCGTCGCATCCAAAACCATATGTGAAAACAATGCACAAAACCATAGGTAGGTCCGCCCAATGTAGGCTAGTCGTGGAAAGAATATAACACAACCCAATGCATAACATATTCTCTAAAATTTGATTCACCATTTTTTTTCCATCCAGTTGAGGATGATAAGTAGTGTTAAAATTTCATTGGGTTTCCATGCCTCCAAAAAGAGGTGTCCAAATTTTTTAGGTAAATTTGTCATCCCTATCGAACACAATCATTTTTTGTATGCCATGTAGTCGAAAATTCTGTTTCATAATTTTTTTTGAAACTTTTGTAATTCCAAACGTGGATTGCACAAGTATACCATGTGATGCTTTTGTGAAGGTGTCTACTACAACTATCATGGAATCATGTTGAAGCTCTGTTTTGGGTAAACCTGTAATAAAATCCACTGAGATAACTTCCCACTTTAACTCCAGAATGGGTAGTGGATTTAGTAATTGTGTACAATGTTGATTCTCCACTTTTACATGTTAACCTTCCACAAATTTTTCCAATTTTGCGACATCAATTTTCATGGCATGGCAAATAATTTTATCCTTAATGTGGTTACCATCTTCTATTATCCTCAGTGACCAACGTATGGCTTCTTATGATATTCATCCAATATCATCTGTTTTGAGGTGGAAACATTAAGAATATACCGTCTGTTTTGGTAAGTTAATAGTTTTTTAGTGTTTTCCACATACCCATGAACTTCATTCTTTTGATGTAATTTCTGTTGTATTTTTTGATAGTGAGAATTTTGTTGTATTTCTTGTTTAATTTTCTCCCCAAAGCCTATACTAGCGCTACTCATAGAGATGCCCACTAAAGCATGGGAATGTCTACTTAGAGCATTTGCAATTTTAGTTTCTTTTTCCTTTATATGCTTTATATTGGATACCGACTCGCTAAGGAATGAAAACCATCTAGCTTGCCTAAACTTTAAGACTGGTTAACTAAAAAAGTATTTGAAACGAATATGTTCAATTACCAATGCAAACTCCTTTCCCAATAAATAATGCCTCCAAATTTTGAGAGTGTGTATTAATGCTGCCAATTATAGACCATATACACCATAATTATGTTCATGTTTTTTTAGTTTTATGGATTCATAAGCTATTACTGCATTATTTTGCATTAACACCCCCTCTAGTCCTTCCAAACAAGCATTTTCACAAACGTAAAATTCCTTATTTTGATTTGATATTTCTAGTATAGGGGTTGTTGTTAACAACTCTTTTATTTTATCAAATCTTTCTTGGCATCGAGTTGTCCATTACAAATTTATTCCTTTTTTTGTAAAGAGGTAATGGGATAAGCTAGCTTTGAAAATCCCTCTACAAATCTTTGGTAATGCCCAAGACTTCCCATAAATAAGTGAATTTTTGATACATCTTTACGTATAGGCCAATTAATGGCAGCCTTAACCTTTTGAGGGTTTACAACCAAAGCTTCTTTCGAAATTATTTGGCCTAAATACTAAATTCTATTTTTTTGTAAACTCAGACTTTGTTGAGTTTTGCATAAAGATGATGTTCTCTGAAGGTCTGTAATACTATTCTGAGCTGTTATTGATGTTCCTCTTCATCTTTCGAGTACACTAGGATGTCATCTATGAATACAAACACAAATCTATCAAGATATTTTTGAAGGATACTATTCGTTAGACACATGAAAGTTGTAGATGAGTTAGTGAGCCCAAAGGCTAACACTACGAACTCATAATGTCCATACCGGGTACAAAAATCAATCTTGTGCACATCTTCATATTTTATCCACAATTAATTATAACAAGTTCTAAAATCAATTTTTGAAACAACACTTGCTCCCCTTACCTAAGCGAACAAGTTACCAATTAGAGGAAATGGGTATTTATTTTTTATAGTTAACTTGTTTAGTTATCTATAATCGATGCACATTCTAAACATGCCATATTTTTTCTTGAAAAATAGTACGCCCCCCCCCCCCCCCCCGCAAGGTGACACAGTAGGTCTGATACAGCACTTATCAAATATTTCTTGTAACTAATATTTCTATTGTTCCTTACCAAATTGTTTATAATAGGGAGGTTTCTGTCTTTTTGTAGGAACTTTCTTTTTATATTTATTTTTCCAAGTGGTTTTTCCTTCATTTCTAGTTTTGGTATGTTGATAGAATAATCTCACTTTCCTTATAGCCTCATCCATGGTTTTACAGTTGTAAAATTCAATCCTCTCTTTCTAAGATGCTCATAAATAGTTCATAAAACTTTGTACTTTTTCTTTCTCCTCCTTGATATAAGGCACATACTGTAGTAAGTTTGTAAATATTGTTAAAAGCTCACCCACGGTAAGTTGTCCTAACCTTATTTCATGGAATTCCTTAGCAGGGTCATCATAAGATTGTTCACTCACGTGTCAATCTTTAGACTGTTTCTGAAATTCCTCCCATGAAACTATCTTCTCTTCCAATAGATTGATACTTTTAGCCTCTTCCCACCACACATAAACTTTGCCCTATAATTGGTAAATCACCATTGAGGATTTCAAATTACTTTCATAGTCATACACATGGAAGGATTCAATCATATTTAGAATCCATGACTTTGCATCTTCCTCCATTTCCCCGTCAAAAGTAGGGGGTTTAATTTTTTGAAATTATCCATGCAAATTCACACTTTTATTTTTCTTATGACACTGTGAATATGTTCTATTATATTCTTCCATAATTGCAGATTTACCTGATTTTGTTTCTTCCTCCTTCCACTTCCTCCTTTCTTCACTCGCTCTCAATAGTTGTTCATTGTTGTTCCAGATATTAGTTAGTTCTTGTTGCATATGTTTCATCTTTTCGAGCAATTAAGAATTTTGTGTAGTGTTATCTTCTCCTAATTCAACATATATCCTCTCTCCATTGGCTATGGCTCGACGAGGTTCTCTAGTAGTTTTGGCGCAACCTGCTTCACCTGAATACCTAAAACATGAGTAAAATCTAGTATTAGAATTGTCATAACAATGTATAATTTTTATTTTTTTCCTTTGTCATTGTTCAATCATTGATGATCCATTGTAGGCCTAGTGTCTTCAAATAAGCTCTCATGCCACTTGTCAAATACTTCAATAGACTCAACATATACGATTTTCTTAATTTTTTTGATACGTATACTTTTGAGATTCATTTGTGTGCTAGCCAATTTTGTTGAAGTTGTAACTTCAACTGCAGCACGCTTTAATTCAAAAAAACCATGCAGTTCTCCTTCTGCGATGTGATCATATCACAAATCTCATCCTTTTACCCCTTGCCTCATTCTGTTTATCTTTGTTTTCTGCGATTGCGATCTTGTGGTGTGATCGCACATCGCACATCACAAATTTCTCCCATTGAGAGTAAAGCCGTCCGTTTTGTATCCGCCGATTGCAATACTACGATACGATATCATCGCACATCGCACATCGCCACTTCTCACCTCGTCTCATCCCTCAATAACGTTTTTCTTGTGCGATGCGATCCCACCATTCATCTGTAGATCCGACGGCTCAGGTTTGTTATGGCTTGTGTTCACCACCGCCATGCCTTATTTATGTTTTAATCTACTTCTGTGTTCCCGAGGAAGAAAGAAGGCGGTGCACCATTATTGCTCACTAAAAGCCTTAAAGAAGAAGAATGGTCGAGATCAAGAAGGATGCACCTTGGGCAGCTAAAAGCATTAACAGTTTATGGGTTTCATTTACTGATTACTGCGTCTACCCCTGCAGAGCACCAGGAAGAGCTGATTTGTGTTAGAGGCCCATCTTAGATTGTAAATGTGATTGGTGGTTCATCAATACACCTCCACACATAACCTAGTAGAGATTTTTTGTAATAGATGATATATATATACCCAGAACAACGATGTAACAATTAGAGAGATTGACGTGAGGTAATGCACATCAGTGCAGAGTTTTTTGTTTTGGAACTGAAGCGTTCCTGTGTAATCCCTCTGATAGAGGAAGATCAATCTTTTGTAACAACAGTCTTTTAATGAATACAAGTTTTATGTGTGTTGCTATAACTTTGTCTGCAGCAAACAATCTTAGTTCCCGCTGTGTTAAAGATCTTGTGTTTGAAACAGAGTGTCGTTCTCTGTTCTGTGATTTTGTTTTTTGAATTTTAGCAGAAAAAATTCCCAAAAACTGGTATTAGAGCTTGTCCAGGCTCTTTGAAGGCGTCAAAGAAGCTGAAGGAAGGTTTCATGCTGCAGCAGCTTCTCCAGTAGAATGAAAACTCAGTCAAGAAAGGTTTCAGGTATTTCTCAAAGTTTTTTTTGTGTTGTTGTTGAAGACAGTGAGTTATTTTAATACACAGTCAAGCATTTTAAATCATAGTTAAGGAGTGCAAGAATGGCTAGGACGAGCACTAGCACTAGCATGAGTATGTTTAATACTCAGCTCCCACAGTTTAATGGAAAAAACTATGACTATTGGGCAATAACCATGAGAGCCCTGTTTTTTTCTCAAGATTTATGGGAACTTGTTGAATATGGGTTTGAAGAACCTGCAAATGAAAATGAGTTTAACAGATTAACTCAGGCAGAGAAAGATCTGTTGAAAAGCAATAGGAAGAAGGATTCCAAAGCCATCATATTTTTATATCAAGCAATGCATGAGAGTGTGTTTCCAAGGATAGCAGCATCAAATACATCCAAAGAAGCATGGCAAACTCTCAAGACAACCTATCAAGGCATGGAAAAAGTGAAGACAGCAAAACTACAGTTGCTGAGGAGAGATTTTGAGAATCTATACATGAAGGAGTCACACAATATTGACTCATTCTTCACACATGTGATTGGTCTGGTCACATAGATAAGGTCTCATGGAGAAGTTCTTGAAGGAAGGAGGATTGTGGAGAAACTGTTGAGGGTCCTACCCTCAAAGTTTGATGTGATTGTCACCACCATAGAAGAGACAAAGGATCTCTCAAACTTTTCAGTTGATGAACTTCATGCAGCACTTATAACACATGAGAAAAGGTTGAGTAGAAATGAAAACTCATCTCTAGACCAAGCCTACAAGACCCAGATGTCTTTTGGAAGAGGAAGAGGTCAAGGGAGAGGAAACAAGAGATGAGGAGGCAGAAGCCAAAATAGAGGTGGAAGAAACAGTCCAGCAAATGCTCAAGGAAGCGGCAGCAATCCAAATCAGAACCAAGGCCAAGGCAGCAGCGATCAAAGTGGACAATATCATGCTCAAGGACAAAGGTATGAAAAATCCAATGTCCAATGCTATTATTGTAAAAAATATGGGCACTACGCCAATGAATGTAGGAAGAAACAACATGATATGAACAATAGATCTAGTGCAAATATCACTAGAGAACATATGAGCCAAGATAATGTATTGTTAGCTTGTAATATGGCTGAAACAAATAGTGAAGACATATGGTTTCTAAACTCTGGTTGCAACAACCATATGACAAGAAACATAGCCCTGTTTTCTGCTTTAGATCAAAGTGTGAAGTCACAAGTCACACTTGGGATTGATAGTAAAATTTCTGTTATGGGTAAAGGAGAAGTTAAAATATTTATAAAGAAAGGTGAAAAGAAAACCATAGCAGATGTCTATTATGTTCCTGGAATGAAATGTAACCTCTTAAGCATTGGGTAGCTTTTTCAAAAGGGGTACAATGTTTTCTTTGTGAATGATGTATGCACCATCATGGATAGATCACCTAGCAAACGATGTATTGTTGAAGTGAAGATGACGAGGAACAGGATGTTCCCTCTCAGAATAAGGGCAAATTTGAAAAATAAAGAAGTAATTGCAGCAATTACCCAAGAGGCTTTCCAAAGCGTACCGAAGGATGAAAATTGGTTGTGGAATTTGAAAGGTCTTAACATGTTGAGCAGAAAAGGAATGGTAAGAGGATTACCATTAATAGAGAAACCGGACAGCCTTTGTGAAGGTTGTATATTGGGAAAACAACATAGAGAAAGTTTTCCATCAGGGAAAAGCATAAGGGCAAAGGCACCCTTAGAAATTGTCCACTCAGATTTATGTGGACCAATGCAAGCTCCATCACTTGTAGGCAGCCAATATTCTCTAACATTAATTGATGATTTTACTAGAAAAAGTTGGGTTTATTTCCTTAAGAACAAAAGAAAAGTGTTTGAAAATTTTTGCAATTTCAAAGCACTTATGGAAAATCAAAGTGGGTTGCACATCAAAGTTTTGAGAACTGACAGAGGAGGTGAGTATATCTCCAAGGAATTCCTACAGTTTTGTAGAGAAAATGGAATTCACAAGAAATTTACAGCTAGGTACACCCTGCAGCAAAATGGAGTTGTTGAAAGGAAGAATAGGACCATCATGGATATGGCGAGGAGCATGATAAAGGCAAAGCATTTGCCAAATGATTATTGGGTTGAAGCTATAAATTGTGCAGCGTATATGAATAGATGCCCAACAAAAGCAATCATGAACAAAGTGCCGAAAGAATCATGGAGTGGGAGAAAGCAAAGGGTCACCCACATGAAAGTTTTTGGATGTGTGGCTTATACACACATTCCAGATCAGCTAAGGAGGAATTTGGACAACAAAGGGGAGAAATGTATTTTCTTTAGATACAGTGAGGAATCCAAAGCTTATAGGTTGCATATCCCATATACCAAGAAGTTTTTTGTGAGCAGAGATGTTCAATTCATTGGGGAGGAAGCTTGGGATGGAAGCATACAGAAAACAATAAATGTTAAGAACTGTTTGTCTCATGATGAAGATGATGATGAGATGGCTGAAATTCATCCCCAAAGAGCAGTGCCAACACAAGGGCAGCAAGCGACACCCTTGAGGAGAAATGAGAGTGCTTCTCCAAGCACATCACAAGGAGTAAATTCAAGTGCTTCTTCAAGCACTTGCACACCGAATGAAAGAGATAAGAAATTCAGAAATTTAAGTGATATCTATGATGAACGAATGAATTCCTTGTTTGCTTTGTATTGTTATGTTGATGACCCTGTTCATTTCGAAGAAGCAATTAAAGATGAGAAATGGGTAGAAGCTATGGATGAGGAGATCAATGCCATAGAAAGAAACAAGACATGGGATTTCGTTGAGCTACCAAAAGGTAAAGAATTCATTGGAGTAAATGGGTCTACAAGACCAAAAGTAATGATGAAGGCAAGATAGAAAGGCACAAGGCAAGACTCGTTGTCAAAGGATACAAGCAGCAATATGGGAAAGATTATGAGGAGACTTTTGCACCGGTTGCAAGAATGGAAACCGTGAGAGCAGTGCTATCCATAGCAGAACAAAACAAGTGGAAAGCTTACCAAATGGACGTGAAGTCAGCATTCCTAAATGGAGTGTTAATAGAAGAGGTTTATGTTGAACAACCTCCAGGCTATGAAGTTGAAGGCCAAGAGCATAAAGTCTGCAAACTGAAGAAGGCTCTTTATGGGCTGAAGCAAGCTCCAAGAGCATGGTACAACATAATAGATGTTTATCTAATTTAGAATGGGTTTGATAAGTGTGATGGTGAACCCACACTCTACATAAAGGAGAATGACGGTAAAATTCTTATTGTTGTTTTATATGTAGATGATTTGATTTTTACTAGCAATGATGCTTCTCTCATTGCTGATTTCAAAGTAGTCATGAAAAGTGAATTTGAAATGACTGACTTGGGCTTCTTAAGATATTTTCTTGGAATTGAAGAAGACCAAAATGAAAATGGTGTTTTCATTTCTCAAGATAAATATGTAGAAGTAGCATTGAAGAGATTTAACATGTAGAACAACAAGGGAGCTGTGACTCCAACTGTAATGGGGTTGAGATTGACCAAAGAAGACAGTAGTAAGGATTTTTCTCCAAAATTATACAAGAGCATAGTTGGCAGCCTAATGTACTTGACTGCAACTAGGCCGAACATTATGCACGCTCTGAGTTTAATTTCCAGATTTATGGAAAGACCGAAAGAGACTCATTGGCACGGAGCCAAAAGGATTCTAAAGTATGTGAATGGAACGAAGGGGTTTGGTATTTTTATATTCCTCTTCTAAAAGGTTCATGTTGATAGGTTACACTGACAGTGATTGGGCTAGAAGTGTAGATGATAAGAAAAGAACATTTGGTTATGTTTTGCACATGGGTTCAGGAGCTATTTCATGGGCTTCTATGAAACAGCCTATCGTGGCGTTGTCTACAGCAGAGGAAGAATACGTAGCGGCTACTGCAGCAGCGTGTCAAGCGGATTGGATGAGAAGGATGCTAAGGAGCCTATGCCAAGAGAAAGCAAAAGCAATGGTTATTTTTTGTGACAATAGCTCAGCTATTGCGTTGTCCAAGAATTATGTGTTTCACAAGTGAATGAAACACATTGATACAAGATTCCATTACATCAGAGAATTGGTGAACAATGGAGAAATTGTTTTACAACATTGCAGCACTCACGAACAGGTTGTGAACATTCTGACCAAGCCTTTGGGACAAAAAAGTTTCGAGTATTTGAGGAAATGTCTAGGTATGACTGTTAACCGAGGAGTTGAAATTAAAGGGGAGTGTTGAAGTTGTAATTTCAACTGCAGCACGCTTTACTTCAAAAAAACCATGCAGTTCTCCTTCTGTGATGCGATCATATCGCAAATCGCATCATTTTACCCCTTGCCTCATTCTGTTTATCTTTGGTTTCTGTGATTGCGATCTTGTGATGCGACCGCACATCGCACATCGCAACTTTCGCCCATTGAGCGTTAAGCCCTCTGTTTTGTATCCGCCGATTGCTATACTGCGATACGATATCATCGCACATCGCACATCGTCGCTTCTCACCTCGTCTCATCCCTCAATAACGTTTTTCTTATGTGATGCGATCCCGCCACTTATCTGTACATCCAATGGCTGAGATTTGTTCTTCGCCACCACCATGCCTTATTTATGTTTTAATCTACTTTTGTGTTCTCAAGGAAGAAAGAAGGCGGTGCACCATTACTGCTCACCAACAGCGTTAAAGAAGAAGAATGGTTGAGATCAAGAAGGACGCGCCTCGGGCAGCTAAAAGCATTAACAGGTTATGGGTTTCATTTACTCATTACTATGTCTACCCCTGCAGAGCACCACGAAGAACCGATTTGTGTGAGAGGCCCATCTTAGATTGTAAATGTGATTGGTGGTTCATCAATACACCTCCACGCATAACCTAGTAGAGATTTTTTATAATAGATGATATATATACCCAAAACAACGATGTAACTATTAGAAAGATTGACGTGAGGTAATGCACAATAGTGCAGAGTTTTTTTTTGGAACTGAAGTGTTCCTGTGTAATCCCTCTCATAGAGGAAGATCAATCTTTTGTAACAACAGTCTTTTAATGAATACAAGTTTTATGTGTGTTGCTGTAACTCTATCTGCATCAAACAAATCTTAGTTTTCAGTGTGTTAAAGATCCTGTGTTTGAAACAGAGCGTCGTTTTCTGTTCTGTGATTTTTTTTTTGGAATTTTAGCAGAAAAAATTCCCAACAAATTTAGATAGCTTGTTAGTTGTGTCTAATGTTCTATACTCATTAGAAACATAGTTCTATACTCATTAGAAACATAACTCAACATAAGTATTGTGTGCACTTCAACTTTAAAAACTATATATGGTTTCAGTTAAATTCTTTTGAGGGTGTCACTCTGGTTACGTTACCCATTGTTAAATGACACCTACCATAGTGGTTAATAGTAGTTAGGTCATATATTATCTCTTATAACCTATCATGAGATGGATTATTTTATTAGTTGGATATCCTTTATGATAGTGTTATAGCGTCACTTTTGTATATGGTCTCCCATCCTATTTTTGGTATTGTTTAACCTATGCTCCATGGTGTGCGTGCCTCTGCTTTACCCACCATATCAGTTTAATTTAACTAATTCGCTGCCACGACACACTAATTAGACCATGGTATTTATGTAAGGATTCTGCATATATACATCCGTTGAGTTATGGGAGAAGGTACGCCTGGGTGACTGTGTGACGAGTATCTCTCTACCACGTGCACTTCTCCACCTATACTTCACATGGACTAGGGATATTCAGGGTATCGATATTCATTTTCCGTTCCAGATCACTCGAGGTGATCCAATGGTGATCATTCATCCTCCTAAAATCATAACCCTTTATCCTATTCTGAGGGCACAGATAGTTCCTTTTGCTGTCCTATTCTTTGTCAAATGAGAGCCATCTGTAGACTTCAAGTATACGAGCAAGTGGGTTTCAGTGGTGGTGCATTTTGTATATTTCTGTGGTAGTTTTAATTTTCTAATACTGTATCTTGCACATCGGGTTTAAATATATATATGGCATGCCAGGAAATGTGGACTTCTTCTAAAGCGCTTTAACTATGAATTTCAAAGCCATTCCCTTTCCGCCTGGTTAAGGCGAGCAACCCACGCCTAGGTAATTTTTCTAATTTACTTATTCGATTTGGTTAGTATTGATATGTTTTTAGTTTTTTCTTCTCGCTATCGAAAGCTTAATTGTTCTGTCACAAGAGTTACGCTACAATCCTCCAAGGGTATTGGGTTGATAGTCTTTTCAAATCTAGTTGCTGGTGGTTCAATATTTATATGGTTAATTAATCTCCTAGTTATGATACTTGTAAATTTATGAATGTTCCCTACTTGAGAGGGTTACCTTTTTAGTGGTAACCTTGCTAGTTACAGGGATTACTTGCTCGATAACTAAGGACGTATGAATCTACACCCCACCACACTACAACCTATTGGTTTACTTCATTTGACCAAGAAATGGGTAATTTTTAAATTCCTCTATATATTTATAATAATGCTAAGGGAATGCTAACTCTTTTTACATTTCACAACATTTCAATTGTCCTTTCTCAGGTACAACTCCACAGTATAGGAAATTTCCTAGTACCTAGAGGCCCAGCATTTCTATACCGGCCTCCACACTTCCGACCTTAGGTAAACTTGTTAATAATGTTGCTTTCTCAGTTTGCCATAGGGCTTCTTTTACCATTTCAGCACTGTTAGCAGTTTATTCGTCTCCATGCCGTGGAAACCCTTAGCTTGCGAACTAACGGTGTTACTCTATTAAGGTGATGTCGCAGAGTTGTCAGGACGCTTGTCTTGACACAGGTAGGCTGGTCAATTTCAATTGTTGTGTTTAGATCAAAATATTGGAGGTATTTCGAGTACCTTACCACATTTGTTTCTTAAATTCCTCTTAACTATGCTTCTTTTATTGTAACGTAGGTTTGGAAATTTCTTTCATTTCATGTATCTCTCCCTATTTTTGACTATGTGTGGGAGTCAACCATTTATGGTTCGCTATCATGCTACAAGTTCGTAAAACGCCCACCTCCGTGAAGGAAACAGTCCAGTATACACTAGAAGGGACTCATCTTTAAATTTTTCTTAGGGTTTCAGTTAAGGGGCCTTAATTTTGGCCTCCGGTTATCTTGAAGCATATACTTGTGCTTTTTAATAGACCTGTACTGTTTTCATAATAGGGTCATATCCTTAATAAAATTTATTAAGAGGAACTATTTCCTCCTATATTGTGTTTTATAGTTTTTTTAATATATTCGATTCAGTTCTGCATAATAATTCTCTTGTAACGCATTCTGGTTTTTGGCTGTTTTTTGTTATTTTTGTTTACTAATTAAAGGGGGTTATACACCTTACCTCAATTCATACTATATTCACTTGTTCTCCTTAAGCTATAGTATGTTTGAATATATATATATATATATATATAGGCAATTGCTTTTGTTTTATATACTTCTCGAGGATGCCTTCCTTATAACTCATGTCATATACTGATTGTCACAACTCCGTGTCTAATCATTAATTCAGAAATGGGTTTAAGTTGATTGACGTATGAAAAGGTGCACTCATATTTACAAATCTCTACCTAATGATTAGCAATCTACCTCACCAGAGATACAATTTTTTTTTGTTATCTTTTATTTTGCAATGCATAATGTCTTCAATTTTTTTACACTACTTTACGTTATTTAAAAATAAAACAGTCTCTTTCATAGAGAAACTAGTCCTCTCTGGTATGTTTTCCTCCGTCACTATTTTCACTTCTTCCATGCACTCACCAGTCTAGTAACGATCCATTTATTGTATAATTGTTCCATACATAATTAAATCTCTACTATGTGTCTTAAGTTCTGAATGTGAGACATAGATACATGGATCGAATATATTCATTTCTATTTATTGGTCTGATTGTGAAAGTTGGAAGAAACAAGGAGACCCGAGATTAGAATCTCTCTCTCCCAATTTATTTGTAGTTTCCCTTTTCCGGTTCGTGCATATCCATGAGTGCTTTTGTATAATATAAAAATCCTAGCTAACTATGAATTTTGTGTCATCATGTTTCAAATTCTGGCCCTATTTCTGTAGGCACTCTATTGACAGTAATGAAAAGCTTCCCCATTTATTTTCTCTCACTTTTAGTAAAGAGAGTAATGAGTAGAAGAACAAAAATAACAATAGAGGGATTCTATGGGGCACAATATTAACAATATGGGGACAATAGGGGCACAATAATAACAATAAGGGATACAACGACAATATTAATGGGGGGATCGCTAATATTATAGGGACCTAACATGCCCCTGTCCTTCAAAAAAGTGTTGTCCTCAACACTTGAGTAGTTATGGATGCTTCTGTATAAAATTCTCATCCTCCTATGTGGAATCTTCAATGGGTAAGTTCTTCCACTTGATGATATACTCTGAAATTGATCTATTTCGTAGTTGTCAAGTTCTTGTTTCTTTGACTACTTTAAGCTCCAATATGATTTTTCCTTCCTCATCAAGTTCTGGCCATATTGTCTAAACTCGAGGCTTGTCACCTATAACCTTCTTTAAGAATGAAACATGGAAAATTGGGTGCACTAGAGAAGCTGCTGGAAGCTCCAATTTGTATGCCATAGTACCTATCTTTTGCAACACCTTGTACTGACCATAATGCTTTCGTGATAATTTGTTATCCTTTTTAGCTTGCTTGAGGGACATTTTTTTATATGGTTGTAGCTGTAGGAATACCCAATCACCTACATCAAAACTTATTTCACTGTGATGTTGATCTACCTGCTGTTTCTTTCTATTATGTGCCAAGGTGAGGTTATCCTTTAAGATTTGGAGAACTTGTTGTTGATGCTTGATGTGATCTTCCACTGCTTGAACCATAGAATTTTCTCTTAAATATGATGTGATGGATGGCGGATGATATCCATAAAGTGCCATAAATGGGGTCATTTTTGTTGCGTATGGAAGGAAGTGTTATACCACCATTCAGCCAGAGGCAACCATTTGACCCATTGTGTCTGTTTATCAGATACAAAGCAACGAAGATATCCTTCCAACATTTGTTTACTATCTCAGTTTTCCCATCAGATTAAGGATGATAAGATGAGCTATGAGCTAACTGAGTACCAAGAC
>APFE030009629.1:160351-218561 GCA_000404065.3 Pinus taeda
CTTCTTGTTTGTAGTAAAGGGTAGGATCATTCTTACTTCTCTGGAAGCCATTTTCCTGAAAGTATCCATCAATCCTTGCATACCACGCTCTTGGTGCTTGCTTGAGGCTATACAAAGCCTTCTTTAGCTTGTATACATTATTCTCCTTTCCTTCCACTTCAAAACCTTGTGGCTGCTCCACATATACTTCCTCTTCTAAGTACCCATTCAAGAAGGCACTTTTCACATCCATATGATGTATGCTCCACTTTTTATGAGCTGCTAATGAAATCAACATTCTAATGGTCTCGTGTCTTGCTACTGGCGCAAATGTCTCTTCATAATCATTTCCATACTTCTGTGTGAATCCTTTAGCAACTAATCTTTCTTCGTGTCACTCCCATCACTGTTAAATTTAGTCTTATAGACCCATTTGGTGCCAATAGTTTTCTTGTCATGTGGAAGCTCTGTCAACTTCCAAGTGTCATTCCTTTGAATGGAATCCATCTCTTCTTACATGGCTTGCATCCAAACATCATTAGTACATGCATCTTCAAAACATGATGGTTCAAATTCAGCCTTGGCTAATAAAGCAAAATTGACTATCTCACCTATTGGGCTTTCTTCATGTGCTTGATTTGTACTCCTCTCATAAATATCACTCAATCTTCTTACCTTCCTTGTAGAACTTAGAGAAGAAGATGGACTTGAACTTGATGTTGAAGAAATTGATGAAGGGCTACTTGGTGGAGTTAAGCCACTAGTTACATAAACATTAGTTGGCTGCTCATGATCATTATCAACAATTATATCATGATTCAAAATAGATTTTGTCTTCTCAACATGGCCTTTTTTATGACCGTAAACTCTCCCTTCATAAAAAATTACATCTCTTGAGACAATAAGCTTGTTAGTTAGAGGATTATACAATTTATAAGCCTTGCTTGTCTCACTATACCCAATAGAAATGCATAATTCACTCTTTGCATCTAACTTTTTTCTATTTTGATCAGGTACATGCACATAAGCCAAACAACCAAAAACTTTGAAATGATTAACATTAGGCTTTTTTCCATACCAAGCTTCATAAGGAGTCATATTTTTCAGTGCACTGGTGGGGCTACGGTTGAGGATGTATACTGCTGTAGCAACTACATCTCCCCAATAAGAGTTGCTCAATCCCTTAGTTTGTAGCATGCATCTTGCCATTTCAACCACAGTACGATTTTTTCTTTCAGTTATGCCATTCTGCTGGGGTGTGTATGCTGTAGTATGCTGCCTACTGACGCCATTCATATCACAATAGCTCTGGAAAGCTTTTGAGCAGAATTCTCCTCCACGGTCAGTTCGCAAACATTTGATCTTGCATCCTCTCTCATTTTCTACATGGGCTTTGAACTTCTTGAATGTATCTAGGGCTTCACTATTGGTCTTCAAAAAATATACCCAACAATTTCGTTAGTAATCATCAATAAAAGTGATGAAATGTGATGACTTACCCAAACTCTTAGTCTGCATAGGACCACATATGTCTGAATGAACAAGCTGAAGTGGGTGATGAGCTCTCCATGCACTACCCTTTGGAAACCTTTCCCTTACATGCTTTCCTTTAGCACATCCTTCACAATCCTTCTTATGCTCTTCTACCTTGGGCAAACTAGAAACTAACGCATGTGAGGTTAGAAACTTCAAACTATGAAAATTTAAATGCCCATACCTGAGATGCCATAACCAATTTGAATCCTCATAAGCCATATTAGCAAGATTGTTGTTATGTTCATCAAACCTCAAGGGAAACATCCTATTTCTTGTCATAGGTACAATAGTGATCACCCTATTTCCCTTATTCTTATCATAGATAGTACATGTCTTATTTTCAAAGACTACTTTATAATGTTTCTCACAGAGTTGCCCAACACTCAATAAATTATGCTTCAATTGTGGAGTATAATAAATGTCATGATTACTCTTTATACCTTCTTTTGTTTGGACCTCCATAGCCTTTGGCAGCAACCTCCAATGATTTATCATCACCAAGCTGGATCTTGGATTTGAAACTTCCATCCTTTGCTGAAAACAACTTCTCATTCCGTGTCATATGGTTAGAGCATCCAGAATCGAGGTACCAAACATCTTTACTAGTATTTTCAGCTTTGGCATAAGATAAAAATAAGTGATCTAGAGGATACTGACCACTTTCTTGAGCATAATTAGCATTTTCACCTTCTTTCAATCTGCATTCTCTTTCAAAGTGACCATACGTGTTACAATGGTAACATTGAACATTTCTCTTATCAAATCTACCTCTACCTCTTCCTATGAAACTACCTATTCCACTTGAGCCACCTCTTCCTCTACCTTTTGAATAATTTTGGTTTTGCCATTTACCTTGACCTTGAGGGCTTTTGGTACTGCTGCTACTTGCATCTTCATTCTTTGTAATTTGTAATTTAGAGGAAAAATCTTTCTCTACAGCTTCAAAAGTTTCCTTCAATCTTTCTTCATGAGACATCAAAGATCCAACCAATTCATCAAACTGTTGTTTTGTTAAATCCTTACTTTCTTCCATGATTACTGCAACATGATTCCATCTATGTGTTAAAGATCTCAATAATTTTTTAATTAAAACATCATTACTTACAGCTTCTCCAAGTGTAGCCATTTTATTGACCACATCTTTGACTCTCACACAATAGTCACTGATACTTTAAGCTTCTTGCGTCTTCAAATTCTCAAACTCTCGCTTCAATGTCTGACCACCTTAACTTAATCACTACCTTGGTAAGCTTCTTGTAGAGTCTCCGAGGCAGCTTTGGCAGTTTTTGCTCGTGATATTCTTGGAAATAAGCTCTTATCAAGAGCTATCTGAATGTGAAACAAAGCTTGAGCAATCTTCTTCCTTACTTCCTTTCTTGTTGTTCTTTCATTGGTTGTAAGAGCATTCCAATCAGCTCGCTCCTCATATCCTGATTCAACAATCTCCCACAAATATTTTCCAATCAAAAAGGTTAGCATGTTAATCCACCAATAATCATAATCGTTCCCATCAAATTCTCGAACTAGCATGTGGTTAGAATTCGACATGAATAACTTTGGCGAAATTTCAACAATATAACTTTAACTCAAAAGAATTTTACCTTATACCACTTGTTGAATATGAAATGAATTATTTCAAGCAAATTGAGAAGCCAACAGTACTATGAAGAACAATACATATAAAAAAAACATAGATAAAACAATTAAAAAAACACAGTCACTATGTGAGCTAAAAAATGCTGCAAATCTCATATATTCGTTAACTACATTATTAAATAGTAAAACTATTACTAAAATCAACTCTAGAATAAATCTACTGAAATTACAACTAATTTCTAGCAGTTTCGAGCAGCACTCACCACCCTAACAATCTGATGTTTTAATTTTGCAGTGAACACAAAATCTGTTGCCTACTTTGTCATCATTTTAAATAACTAATTAATCATTATTTCCAACACCATTTTACATAACTAATTAAAATAACTAATTAACCATTATTTCCAACACCATTTTACATAACTAATTAAGCATTATTTCCAATATGGATGCCAAAAAGAAGTGAATGTAATGCATTCTGTTTTAAAACTCACCTAAATCCAAAAACTTACAAGCGTCATTCCATCGCTGTCACAGGATCCTATCATTGTCGTTCCACAACTCAGTCCAAGAAGAAGTTAACAACTGCTCCACCACTCAAACCCTGGTCATAAGCGCTAGGTTACGTTAGCTAGAAATTCTAGTGTTCTCCACAGAAATCCCAAATTGTGCTCGCCAAAAACCTCAATGCGTGAAGGAGGAAATGAAGTTGAAGGCATAAACGATGGAAGGGGTGATCACATTGTTTGGAATTTTTATACGAGAGGGGAGATAATGCGAACAATGGTTGTTTCAGCTGTCCATGCGCCACTGTAGTAACCACGATTAAAGAGAATGAGAACGGGCGTTTTCTTTTTGTCATTCAACAAAATGTTTTATGAAAAAAAATTATGCCACAATGCATTTAAATAACCTGGGCTGGAATTTAGAGGAAATAGATTTATTCACAAGGAATTGAGGCAAAGCATTGTTAAAGAAATGTAAAGCAGCAAGGAAGAATGAAGGTAAATGTGGTGGTTAAGACGACATGGGTAAAAATTATGATCCGTGGCTTATTTATCATTGATATGAATGAAGCATTGCAATTTCACTTTCCACCACTGTAACACATCAGAACACTTTTGGGTTTTTCCACTTTTATTCACTTCTAGTTAATTCTTAGTCGGTGGCAATTTTCGTAGGTGGCAATTAAAGAATCATCTAGTAAACTCATAATCCTGCTTTGAAAATTTTAAATATGGTATAAACATTGATATAGATATACAAAGAAATGTGAAGTTCATCAATTTATTTAGACATGCAAAAGAGTGGTGTGAAATTCATGACTTTATATAGTGGATAATAAAATCTTTATATTTATACTATCTTATCAAAGTTTTTAATTAAGGAAATGATTAAAATACTATCTTATCAAAGTTTTTAATTAAGGAAATGATTAAAATACGCAATGCCGATAAAGAACCTTATCAACCAAATTATTATATACAGAATTCTTTATTATATGAAATTATTTGAAATTATATAAGGTAGAATGTTAAAACGGAGTGCAGGTTAGGCAGATAACAGCTCTCGTGATCTACTCTAGCCATCATTTCCGAGGGAGCAAGGTCACATGTTGCAAGCGGAGAAATCATTTCCTTTGGGCATGTGAACTTGAAAGATTTCCTTGTAATTTGAATTTCGAATTTTTGTAAATATTGATTTATGTAATATCATCGCTTTGACCTATTTACATTTTCTATGGTACTTCGGGGTTGTGTATTTCAGCACTAATAACCAGAGGATGGCTGCATTTAGGGTTAGTTCCTAATATATATTCTTCAACGATAGCTCATAAAGAAAGTTGGAGGGAATAGCTATCAGAGAACGCAGACAAGGAATTGAACACAAATACACATAAAGAAAGTTGGAGGGAATAGCTATCAGAGAACGCAGACACACAGAATTGAACACAAACACACAAGCTTGGATTTCACATTGCTAAATAATGATTTTATAAGAGTGAAGGTTTTACAATGTAGGTGGTGATGGCTTTCTGAGAAGGTTAAGAAAGCTAACTCGACTCTAGAAACCTTTTACTAAACTCTCTAGAAACCCTTTACTAAACTCTCTAGAAGAAACTAGACATAGCATTGAATGCACATTGTGGTTGGAATTAATGTTTTCCAACACTCTCCCTAATTCCAACCATATGACAAACACACAAAATACACTATACTACAATAAATAAGACATTGTAAGCATACTCTTAATTGACATGCCTGATGGTCTAAGTCTCATCTAAGCTTACAACATAATCTGGATTTTCTACAACACACCATTTGATAACACATTTTTCATTTGTGCCTTCTTGCTAAAAGGTCCATGCTTGTTCATTTGATGATGCAGTTAGTTTTCTTGCTTTCCTGATGAGCTCCTTCAACTGCTCTCACTTCTTCTAGATTGGTATGCAAGGCAACATCATGAACAAAAAAACAAGGTAATCCTATTTATGTTCTCCCCACTTTCCATCACAATGAGCATTGTAAAGTATGCCACCCAATTCCCCTTTATCCACTAAAATGTACTCATCTTAGAATATGTGAGGCCTTTAAACAACATCCATGTCCTTATTCTCCTGTTTGTAACCATCTTAGAAGTAGATTCAATCAATTTTCTAACAATTAAGTTGGGGAAAAACAAGTTTTGCTTTGAGTGATTACAAGATCATGTGAAATAAACTGGTCAACAATAAAACCATTATGTTTATCAAATAATTCGTCAGACTCAAAAATACTACCTCAATAAAAAATAAATATTAAGGGCAAAAATACTTCCTAATAGACTCTTTGAAAAAAACATCATCAATAAAATCCCTATCAAATATTATGGCATTCGTTGTCTTCCAATAAAACCAATGGCTTTCTACCCTGCTACTCACACCAAAGACCTCAAATTCATGCCTCCCAACAGAGATTTGCAACACAAGTAAATGTCACTTAGAACTCAACAACACCACATAAAATTTCTAGACTAAATGTGACACCAACTGCGGATCAGAGAACGCAGCATAATAGAATGCTCTCACCATGAGAGTGCCTCTGGGTCACCAGCGACCAGCGCTCACTTAACCCCCAACAGTCAGTTTTGTGGGCTAAAAGAAAAAATTGCAACTGGCAGAGTCAACGAGATAGATTCACCAACAACAATACTTGCTCACGGCATCTACAGCCCTGGGCGCTTCTCGACGCCCTTCCTTGGTTCTCCTCTGACTCTCCAGGCTCCTCCACGCTCTAACGTTATCACACTTTCTCGTAATTCAGCAACACTCTCTGTCTCGATTGTGCTACTATCTAACACAGTGGCACACCATAAGACCTTTTCAGTATGCTGTTTCCCACAACAGCGATACTCACGCTCTCTGCACACTCAACACACAACTCTTCTTACTCTTCTTTTAACACAGCTCCAGGTAGCTCAATCCTCACTGCAATCAAACACTCAGCAGTAAAATATTTACCACTCAGCTTCTCCTCACAGCTCACCAGAACTATGATACTATATCAGAGAACGCAGACACAGAATTGAACACAAGCACACAAGCTTGGATTTTACATTACCAAATAATGATTTTATACACTGCGATGAAGGTTCTCAAATGTAGATGGTGATGGCTTCCTCAGAAAGCTAACCGAACTCACGGTGGTTGGAATTAATGTTTTCCAACAATAGCCGATGGCCATCTTACGTTCGTAAATTTCCTATTGCATCAATTTTTTTTCCTTGTAATTATGCAAGTTAAAAGCAGGGAACAACCTGTTTTGTGTTTAGCCATTTAGATAATAGAAAATATTGATTAGAGTAAACATGTTATTGGAATGATTTTTTGGATAGGTTAACATTCATGGACAAAAAATAAATTATAATTTATACGAAGGATTGCATTAAAAATTTAGCTCTTCAATAAAGTCCCATCGTCATGATAAACGGACTAGTTTTAGAACTGGGTTTCTCCATAATTCTTCTCCAACCAAAACAGTGTTAGGAGAAGTGCACACATTCATTATTTCTGGTTGTAGGTATATAGCAGAATGGAAAGTACGAAGTAGTTGGATTCAGCAATCCAAAGTATCTTCTGAACCGAAACATCAGAAATCATTTCTCAGACAGACATGACCTTATACAGGTATCTAATCACTATCTAATCAGCCCCAGGTTTGCATTTATCTGTTCAATTTCTACGCACATTTGTTATTAACTTTTCTTCCGCAGCTGTGATGTTGACCATCTGGTCCCCCCGGAATCTGTCGATTGGAGTAAAATTTTTGGACTCTCTCTTTGAAAGAGAATACTCTCGAACCTCCATTTTTGCGTTCGATCTGGGGCATGGTAGCACGTTGATATCCGCTATTCCCAAACTGTTCAGTGATTAGTAAAAATTAACTTGACGGCCAGAATTAAGAACTTAAAAAGAGAAGCAGAAACAGAAAAAAGTATTAACTGTGTTCAGCAATTACCTTGGGCAGAGCTTGTTCGTGCGGATCTAGGTATGTATCAACCTCCTGAACTCTTTGATAATAAGGTTTTCCTGCTACCATTTGCGACCCTCTGGTTCCTGTTTCTAATTATTTGGAAACCAATATTAGAAAGCCTTCCGTATTGTAACTATGGAAACCATCAGAGGTATTGATGACGCAAAATCCTTATTGGAGCTGATTAAATAGACACACTGTTAATTGTTCATTGCAATTCAAACAGTTCGAAGTGCAGATGTGTATGTGGAAGTGAAAGTTAGCACGAATTTTTCTTTCACCTGAAAATTTCAGGAAGGATGTTGTAATTTTATCTGATTGATATAGTGAATTTTATCCCGATGGATATTAGAAAATATTTTAATTTTTTGAAATATACAAAATTTAATCGATTAAGAATTAATATATAGATTCATATTTATTTAGTAGGAAAATTTATTATTTAGTTGTTGAACAGTGAACACAATTTCATAATTAACTGCCAATACATGTTGAATTGTGTTATTCAAATTACAAATTTATTACTTCCATAAGGAGAAGATGAAACCAGAGCTGTGCGAAGCAAGAATATTGGATGAATATATTATTAAGAAATTGATAGAAATAAATAAAATGTATTAACTTGATAAGCAAAGATATCGACAGTTTTACATTGGAATACAGGGAAACCATTAATATTTGTGTTCCTAAATTTGACAGTGGTCTAATAATTTGATGGCATGTTTATTGGGAAGGTAAAATGTATAAACTGGATTCTTAAGTATGTTTAAGGTCTCTCCAGACTGATTTTAATATTAAAAATAATGAGATAATTTGAAATTTATGGTAAATAAGAAAAATAATAATAATTCATAATATAAAACATTAAAGTTAATATTTATAATTACCTGAGATTTACCTGAGATTTATTGCTTTACTTGTAATTTATTGACACGTTTCATCGGTATATGTGTCTTAGAACGTGTGAAGAAATAATTTGAATTTATATGTTATTACGGAATAGACAGAAACTATAAACTATTATCTTGTTGAGAAAATAATGTATAATTTGATATACAAGGATATCGAGTATGTTATATTGAAATATAAGCAAATCATTAATATCTGTCTTGCTCACTTTCAGAGAGGTCTCACCAATAATGTGATGGCATGATTTTTTGGGAAAGTAAAATGTATAAATTCGTTTTTTAGTATCTTTAATTACTTGAGTCTAAGAAAAATTACCTGAGTCTAAAAAAAATGACTAGACCGTGTGACTTCCAGACGAGAAAGTACTTAACCAGAAGAGCTAATTTTTGCGGCTATTTAAAATGTATTGTTTTATTTTTTAATCTATTTACACTTTTCATTGTTATCTGTATTAGCTTACAATTTTCAAAAAGTAATTAAAGTAAATAAATACAATTTAAGTAATCTTTGCTATTAGGTTGAAATAAAAGATAATCTATAACATAAAAATATTAGATATTAAAATTTATAATTATTTAAATTGATTTTAAGTTGAGCATTTTATTAATTTTATTTTTTATATTTCCTTTTCATTTTCAATGATTTCGAACATCGGTTCCATTTATCTTAATAATTTAAAATTAGTATTTTAATAAATTTTTAGATAATAGTTATATAGGAGAAAATTGAATTATTTTTATAGAATTATCCAATAGTTCATCTTCAATATAAGATGAAGAACCGGATCGTAACATCAAACTAAATAAATGTAAAGAATGTTTTGTGACTGTTAGAAAGTATTTCTACATCTATTTAATTTTATGGCAAGATGTGTTTCTTTATTTTATCTTAAAAATAAACCACATTAAATAATTTTTAAAACTCAGATAAAATTTTATGTTATATAATTATCACCAAAGCATACAAATTATAAATGACAAAAACCTAAATTCAAAAATTAAAACTATCTAACAAGGCCCAAAGCTCAGATAAACCTATAAAAATAAAGTAATAATATTTAAAAATGAGAAATTATGAATTACAAGAACCTAAATTCAAATATTAAAACTATTTAACAATACCCAAAACCCAGATAAACCTATAAAAATAAAGTAATAATATTAAAAATTGCAGATTATGAATTACAAGAACCTAAATTCAAATATTAAAGCTATTTGACAATACCCTAAACTCAGATAAACGTAATAATATTTAAAAATGGCAAATTATGAATTACAAGAACCTAAATTCAAATATTAAAACTATTTAACAATACCCAAAACTCAGATAAACCTATAAAAATAAAGTAATAATATTTAAAAATTGCGATGAAAAACCTTTACCTTGACTCCTCAACTGCGTAGTGGACCTCACGACACGAAGGATTGCAACGATAACAAGCAACGCGAGGACGAGAATCGCAGCTCGTCTAAACAGATTTCCCATCTCGAGAGTTTTCCTTTGGCAACGGCTGCTTCAATTCTGTCCAATGCCATTGCACAACGTCAATTTAAATAGAAAAATCGCCGGAATAGTACTCTCTACATGTCCTCGTGAAATTTTCCGTTGCTCTTTCAGCGATGACGTGCTCATAAAAATATGAAATTCATTGTCATCCTCCATTGTCCTCTTATTATCCGTATTTGTCTTTTTTAAGTAGACAAACGTTTTTCACAGTCCGTTGCCTTCGCTTAACTCGGAAACATGCTAATGATTGTGCTTTTATATCATCGCCGTCAACAGCACTACCAATGGCTCTGCTTTACTCCAAACCACACCACTAATGAATGTTCCCTCTCGACAAGGCTTCACCGCCCCGCAAATGTTACTTTACATGTCATTGAAGGACATGCACGGAAGCTATCGCAAACAAAAAGGTGGCTGGTGATAGTAGAAGTCCAACCAGTAATTTCTAAACATCTTGAAAGTCAATTGTATGCATTATTACAGTCATTTGCAAAGAAAAAAACTATAAATTCAAGTACAAACCCATCAAGTAATTTTGATAAATTAAGGTATCTTGCCTTACTGCTGCACCCAATTAGATCATGACCTCTTACATTATAGCTCTCGCAATTATTCAAATCCATTACAGACTACAAATATTCCATTAATTTGATTTCATTTTAATTTGATTTCATTGTATCATGAAAGCATAAGGTGTTTGATGAGATACAACGTATGTGAATATTCTATAGTCTTAGTCACTTCACGTACTTGAAATTCATTATTTTGTGTGTTTTCTTTGGTCTGCACTACAAGATACATGGGTAGGTTTCTTCTGGAATGTGAGTGAGTTTATTTTAATAGGTTCGTTAATGGTGTGGTGTGTTGTTTTGAATGGAGAAAGTTTCTTTAATTTTAATGGGAGGGTTGTTATACTTACTATAGGTGGGAAGTTTTTTTGGGAATGTGAGTAAGTTTATTTTAAAATATTTATTATTGGTGTGATGTATTGGTAATTTTATTGGTGTGATGTGTTGGTTTGATTGGAGAATTCTTTTTTTAATTTTTATTGGAGGGTTATTATACTTACTATAGGTAGTAAGTTTCTTCTTGAAGTTTATTTTTAAATGTTAATTTTTGGTGTGATGTGTTGGTTTGATTGGAGAAAGATTTTTTAATTTTTATTGAAGGTTTATTATACTTACTATAGATAGTAAGTTTCTTGAGGAATGTGGGTAAATGTGAGTAAGTTTATTTTAAAATGTTCATTATTGGTGTGATGTCTTTGTTTGATTGGAGAAAGCTTTTTTAATCTTTATGGGAGGGTTATTTAAGGTAGACACTGTGGCATGTTATTGAGCATTATATTTTTTTTAATAGAGTATTATTTTGCCTTTAACAATAAAAACTGCACTTTCACTATAGTTTAACATTATTGATTGAATTTTATTATTTTTTATTAGCATTCAAAATCATTTATGTGCGATGTGATTAGTTTATGTCTTATTCTGCAATGAGTGTTATTGGACCATTTGCACAATGTAATAATTGTTATTGTAGCACACAATTCCAACTGGCTCATTCTCATGTAAATAACATATTTACCATCAACTACTACCCACCATAATTTAATCAAGCATTTGCATAAAAAATATATAGGAGTAGGATTTAAATAAATACATTTAATAGTTACTACCCACCATAATTTAAAAGAGTATTTGCACCAAAAAAATGGATAAGAAGTAGATGTAAATAAAAACATTTAATAAGAATTGTTACCACCCACAATTATTTATGTTTTCTTCACTACTTTGATAAGTAGCAGTAAAATTGTAAATGTGCTAAGTTAATAAAATGAATTTTAATAAATAAATTAAACTATAGCAAAATTATATATAATTTTATTTAATATGAAATAGAAATTTGTAAAACTATTAACAAAAAATTTATATTTTTCAATGAATATATTCAACCTATTTTTCATAAATATATCGAGGTAGGATTGCATTTTCCATGACTACAATGTACAATTACAATTACAATTAACAAAATACCTCACTTTACCAATGAGTAAAATCATCTTAACACTAAGTTGAATTCGATATTTTTTATCTTAAATGAGAGGTACAGGTTACACTCTGTTCATATATTTAAATTTTGAAAATAATATGAATAAAAAAAAAAAAAAAATGAGAATAAAATAATTTAAATTTATATATGTATAAAAAATATAATTATTTCATATATTATACATTTTTTATTTTCAACTATATGATTAAGAAATGTATATATATTCATATTTTGAGAGATGAGTTATTTTTCAATAAAATAGTTTTTTGTATTTACATATTGGTAGTAAAATATAGTAAGTGTGTGATTATTTTGAAGGGGTTGCTTAGTTACCTTAAAATGAAATCATGTATTTGAAAGAACAAGAACTATTGAAAATTTTAATATATGGATATTGTCATACATAATAATTTTAGTGAATCGATTCACTATAGTTTTAGTGAATCGATTCACTATAATTAGATTCCTTCTCATCCCCCATTGCTCCCATTAATGGGTAGTCATAAATTGCTATTTACCTTATCTTAAATTGATTATTTCCATCAATGTAGATAACCCTCCACTATTGATTTCAACACCTATATTCTGGGGGTTTAGCTTAAATAAAAATATATGTATATGTTAAACGCATCTTCCTACACTGTCAACTATGAGATAGATGCTCTTTCAATTCCTTGTTTCTCATATGATTGACTCTAATTCATTGCCACGTGATTAAGAATCACAAAGTTTTTTTTTAATGCTATAGCTAAGTGTACTAGTTTCACAAACATTTGTGAGTTCCAAACATAAAGAGTGGTCTTCCCTCTACGTAATCCTCAGGTGGTGCTAGCCCTAGGGAATGCGTTGCATGTCTAGTCTTCACATTTCATTCCTCATGAATCGTTAAGTAGTGTTTCTTTGATTTGAATGACTTGATTTAATCATGCTCATAACACTCAACTTTAGCTCTGTTTCAATTGATTCATTTCAATTTGGAGCACCTTTTCTATTCAATAAGGATTCCTAGGTTGTTTCCTTCTACAATCCTAGGGGCTATGTTGACAGATGCAGTCAAATTAGTTGTCATTACCATGTTGTTCCTAGTTCCTTTGACCTAGGATTACAAATATGGGACTATTTGTTTAATTGTATTTTGCTATATCCTATTTATCGCTAGCAATATCATATATTAAATAGAGACTCTATTTTGTGCCACATTTCTTATAATCACATGCTATGCATGTCATTGTATTCATTGTATTTTGTTACCTGACAAGTGTGGATATTCCTAGATTATCCCTCTTGAGATCATCTAGATTTATCACTTTCACATATTCTTGTTGATAGGTGGTCTATTGAAACATCTTCCTTATGTGATTTTTATTCAAATTGTGCCCCTTCCTCTTCTTTGTTGACTTATTCATTGATGAAAGAAAATTATAATGTATTTTAGTCACATAATGTTCTCTTAACCTTATGCTTTAGAGAATTTATCTTTAACCATAAATTAACTACCTAGACCAAAAAGTAGGTTCATCTAGGTACACTTCTACTATGGATACATATGTTAAATTTCACTTATATAATATTTTTCACTAATGTGAATTAAAAGCCACCTTTATAAACCTTTTTTTATATATCTTGAAGTTATAAAACCACTTTCTCACCATTCACTCATGAAATCACCCAAAACAAAATCTACAAAACCAAAAAAATTAAAATAATGGTTAAAATTGATTCAGTGAAATAATGGGTTAATGTTTACTACATTTTTCCTTATAAATACAATGAGATTTCCATAATACATATAAAAAAATAAAAAAATAAATCTATACAATGATTTTGTACACTTTGTTCATTAAGATATTATGATTCGTCATCCCTTTCATTCCATAAGAGAAAAGAAAAGACAAACCACACACTTTGAAAACATTAATAACCCTCCCACAATAAAAGCCAAGGATTCCATTCTAGCCAAGGAATTACACATCGGTATTATAATTCATCCTTTATATGCGAATGCTAAAATTTTTACGTTTCATTAATTATTTGGGATGTAGCCACAACCATTATATTTTTCTTTTTAATAATATTTTTCAAAACATTTATATAACAGACGCCCATTATATATTTCAATAAAAACCTCATTTAGAATACATGATCGAGTTAGATTCTAAGCCAAGGACTCCATTCTAGCAATGGACTTACCCATAGGCATTATAATTCATCCTTTATATTGGAATGCTAAAATCCTTTACGTTCCATTAATTATTTGGGATGTAGGCACAACCATTATATTTATTTATTTTAATAATATTTTTCAATTATTTTAATAATATTTTTCAAAACATTTATATAACAGACGCGGATTATATATTTCAATAAAAACCTCATTTAAAATACCATGATCGAGTTAGATTCTAGCACAAATATTATTTCAAAGGAAACTATTGCAAAAGACAAAACAATATCTGAAATGGAACACTTTTATAGTACTCCAGCTAGCTACCCAAACTATTATTTAACTTAAAAAGTATACTTGAATATGTGTTTGCCATATATTCAAGGAAGCAACCAATGAGTTTTTCTTGCCGTACTTCCAAAATCTAACCATGGGGTTATCCATTAATTTTATGTAGATCTTACTTGTGGACTACTAAAGCAACCAACGAGGTTTCTTTGCCGTACTCCCAAAATCTAACCTTGGGGTTATCCATTAATTTTATGTAGATCTTACTTGTGGACTACTAACACCTAGGTTAGTTGTGGCCTCCTAGATATTATTGTTTTCAATGAAACTCACGTTATATTCTTCCACCAAACTTACTACAGATTATGATATGTGCATATGGATAGGGAATGAAGGTAGTGTTGATGAAAGTATTAAAACATTATTTACACTTCACAAATCTCTTCCTTTTAATTATGAAATTGTAGATGCAAGAATCAGTTATTTTAAAATGAAGTCCTATTCAACATGATTGCTAATATTCCAGTTATATATCACGACGATACCCGTAAGAAACTATTTCTCTGATCCTTTATCTCTATAATTGAAATCAGTACATTATTGTATACATGTCATAAAAGATTCCTCCGATAATTATGTTGCCACACGAACGACACTAAACATTAATCCTAGTCAAGATATCGTCTAGGAAGAACGATGGCTTAAACTATTGAACGATAATAGAGGTGCATTTTCATATGAATAACTTAATATTGTAATATGATGGAGATCTAGTGTAATATCTGCAATCACCATATCCATATAATTAATTATTTGTAACCTATTTGGCAACTTCAACGAATTGAAATAAAAACTCGTAAAAAAAATTAATATGAATATTATTTATTGGTGATAGTCAATGGATTTCATTCCCTGTAATTATCCGTGTGAAAGATGATACGTGGCAAATATTTGCTGATTCCGAGGAACTAGACAAAACCACCTTAAGAGAAAATTGCACCTTCTCTTTCTTAAATGACTTCCTTAATACATTAGTAGGAAACAATTTATTTTTATACAAATACAAATATCCCAACGGGATCAATGGAATATAATCTTTATTTTTTTCCTACAAAGAAATACAATTTGTGATAAGTTTTTAAATTAGACATAAATTAAGGTTTATATAACATTTCTTAGTCAATTCACTATATTAAACATATTTTTTTACAGTTTTTAGTTTTAATATGTTTTTAGGGAGGTTTAAAGATAATTGTATATTATGGGTTTAATATTATTTATTTTTGTAGAATATTGTGAGAATATTTGGCAGATTATGAAGATTTGGAGGAAGAGATAATCTAGAGACTTGCTCCTACTACAGGAGGACCAATATTGGATAATAAATGAACAAAATATCATAAAATTATTCACAAATTTTGGATCTCTAGTGATTGAAAAAACCTAGTAATGTGTTATCTATCATTTAATGAAAACTCCTAGCATTGGAAACCAAATCCACTATTAGAGGTTCTTTGAGGGGAAATCAAGGAGAATGCTTCCTCATCAATTTGTAAAAGTAGAAATTCTATTTTTCGTCTAGCAACATGTATTTATTACTCTTATTGTGGATAAAATTTGTTATTTAACAGCTCCACTTTCATTTCTAGCAGAGATATAATTGGATTGATTTAAATAGTGAAGTTTGGTTCCATTTTGTTCTCCTAAAGCTTGGTTTACTTGATAATAATCTGATTTTCCTTCAGATTGGCCATCCCAAGAGCCTTAGATCCATCTTATACAATTTATGTATTTACTCTGGATGACTTTTTTCACCTTTGTCTCTTATTTTTGCGTTTATTATTCATGCTTCTTTTGTTATAGTTTACATTGGTTAAGTGATTGAAATGAGTTGTTTTGAAAATTATTTATAGAGTCACAATCATTATTCATCCTTATAACAACTTTGACATGGATTGTTTTACTAATTCACAAATCTAGAATTTTTCGAAGTCCTGTGTAGCAAAATAGTAGTAATTTTCTGCCATTTTTTAGAACATGTTAATGGGTTTCATTTGAGTTTATTCCATTTATATTAGGTCATAAAAATATTCAAATTCATAAAAAAAATTTACCCCATAGCATTTTCACTTGATTAGGTTAGTTATTTGGTAGGTTAACTAGCTCAATAGTTCTTGATTAGGTTACACTAGTCATTTTCTTCTATTTTTTAGCGCATGTTAACAGGGGTATTTTGGAGTAATTATACTTGGAATGGAGTCCTAATAAATCCTAATTAATAATAAAAAATTTACATCCCATTTAAATTTGAGTTACTTGGGAATTCGACAAGTTATCTCCTCAAGTAGCAAAACATGACATCTTGTAGGACCTCATGTAGCACTCTTGTAGCACGTGTAAACTTGACTATATTTTCTCCAAAATATTTTTTTTTCTCTCTTAGGCTTGAATCATGACCCCTAGCCTCTAAATATGTGATTAAGTAAGACCTGTTGTCGCACAAAGTGTCTAGGCACCAGGACAATGCTCAGACTAAGCGTTGTCACTCTAATCCTTATTCACTCTGTTAAGATTCTCTCCTAGACAAGTCAAGGGGGTGGTACCTAAGGTGAATGAATGAGAATAGCCTATGGAACACAGGCTCTAGGAGAACTGAAGATGGAAAACCTAATGAATTTAGGACAAATATTGGTTAACTAAGATGAATAGATTAAACACAAGACACATCCACATGATATAAATGATTATAGACCAATGCCTTCGTATTCGATTAACCATAGACTAAGTAAAATAAAGTTATCCAAAGAAATTTACAAATGTGACGAATAGTGAAAATCATGAATGATTAAATTTAAACGCCCAAACCTCTATCATGCAAGAGAGTTGAGATTTAAAATGATTTTCATTAATGACCGAGATCTAGAATTAATTAACTTTCTCCTATAGCCAATAAAACTTTTGAAATATTAATCGCACTTGACAATAGAGAAATACTACCACAAAAGGACACTAAGGAACTTTAGATGAACAATTTAATTATTCCTTAGAAAAATTATTTAATGTGGTAAAATGAAGAGATCAAATTTTTAATGTGACAAAAGTAAATTTAAAAGGTTAATAAATCAAAATGTTAATGGACCATGGGCCGCATTAAATTTTTTAACATATTGGTGTAAATCGTTTTTTAATTTAATTCTGAATATCAAAGTCACTGAAACAATTTTTAAATTTTTTTAGATTTTAAAATTTTAAAGATTTTATAAAATATTTTAGATTTTTTAAAGAATCTTTAATGTTTTCATGTTTTTCTTTATGAAAGAAAAAAGAATTAAAGTCATGAGTAACATACTAACATATATAATATATTATAATATATATATATATATTATATATGATAATCAAAAATAAAAAGAAAAAGGAAATAAAAAATAAAAATCAAGAAATCAAATTAAAACAAATCTTTAAAAAAAAAAAAACAAATCAGTAAATTGAAACAATCCGTAAGCATACACAAAATATAAATGAGAAGAATAAAAGAAAAGTCAAATCCTTTGTATATTGGTTGTGTATGTGTGTAGGTCCAACGACAAAAAGATGGAAGAAGACAACATGCACATAGCAATAGCAAGGAAGGAAGGAGCCTCAGAGGGAAGGAATGATCGTTGCATGTAGGGACAAAGACTGTGTGAGGGTGAATGGAGCAGCATCCAAAGGGAGTGATGTGAAGAGCGATGAAGAAAGGACGTGGGATTTTTCCTATTGCAGGTTTGTGTGGAAAGAAAAGGTAGTACATAGAGACATGGAGGAGTCGGACGGAGTAGCAAGGGTTTGATGTGGCAGGAGGGAGAGATGTATGCATATGGTTGCAGATCGGAATGGAGAAGACTACTTTCAAGGTAGTGAAGGGATGAGTGAGGAAAACGTAGGCAGAGAGAGATGGCAGCCGGGGTAACAATGTGGAGGAGGGAAGCAAGTTTGAGAAGTAGTGAAGGGATGAGTGAGGAAAATGTTGGCACAAAGAGATGACGACAACGGTTTTAAGGGTAGCTCACAGAGTTAAAAACACAGGAGGATTGAGGGGGTGTAGATCAATGAGATGAGGGATCTTTGCAGGTTTAATGGAGTAGGAAACAACAAATGATTGTGGGCCTTTCCTTTAAAAAAATGAATTTTGCAGTGAGAAGCAAATTGAAGAGACTAATAAGTGAAAATAGTAGCCGAGAAACTCTTTGAAAAGATTCTAGAAGTATTAATTAAAATCTTGAATCCAATTACTTCAGATTAAACTTTGAAACCCTCACAAAATTTGCAGATCTAAAAATAAAAATTTGAAATTAAACCCTTGGACTGCAAAATGTCAGAATAATATCCTTGGAAATTTATGTTGATAAACTCCCAAAGATCCATATCCTACCCTCTAGGGCCTAGATTTGGACTTTACATAGGTTTTCTCTTCAAATATGTAGCTGCAAGGTAACAAGAAACACCCAAATGATATATATAAAAAAATAAAAGAAAACTAAAACCTATAAAAACCCAAGTCGGAAAATCAAAAATAAATTATAGATCTATGCACTAGAATGGTAGATCTATGTGATCTAAGGAGTGCGAGTCCAACTCCTCTCCCAAATATGATAAAATAAGGCTCTCAACAGCCAAATCTATCAATTTCCCACATAAAAATTATTTTTTTTTAAATTTTGAGATGCTAACTCGAAACCCTTCATACATCACCATAACAAAATCTTATGATAATCCTCGGATTAATTTTACTAGGCTCTTCAGAAAACATGGACTGAGAGTTGCTTGGTAAAACTAAAAACTTCCCCTAACACCCGAGAATGTAAAAATCGAGATTTTCTTACAAAACCCAATCGAGGTCATTAAAATAGAATGATAAAATGATAATAAAATTCAGATAAATCGAGATATGTGCTATTACATTCAAAATTTAAATTATCACTTAAACCTGAGTGACTGAGAGGGATACCTGTACTCAAATCACTCTTGATAAGCTATCATAAATGGCTAAAAAAATTATGCATGAAAATGACACATATTATAGTATTTCCATGAAGAGTAACACCAACAAAACTATAGCCCAAGGTCTTTCTTTATTATCAATAAAAAAAATACGCAAGAGATTTTTGCTAAGCACACGACTCAAAGGTTTAATGAATTGATTGACGAATGACTTCCTATTTAAAGATAAATCTTGCAATGCCTAGTTCGAGTTATCCTCGTCAAATAAATCTCAACTGTCAATGAAGATTAAAATTTCTTTTAATCTCATCCATTGAAATATTAAATTCTGGAGGAAAAAGTTGAATTTTTCCATTGAATGTATTTTAATTAACTAAAAAATTAAATTCTTGAGTTACATACATGAGATGAGTGTGTTCAAATTATTTACGTCATATATATGTAGAGTGGGTTTACATTATAACATGATGATCAGGCTCATTATGATAGTTGAATGGCATGGACACATCGATTAGGGGTTATCCCTTTTGCAAAAAAAAGGGGGTGTACTGTGATGGTTCGTTGACACGTAGTGGTAAACATCTGGCTCTACTTGGCGACACGTTGTTGAACTGGAGGAATGTGAAAATCCATAATCTGCATCCATGCAACACACAATATAACATAAGTAGTGTCCATCCAAAAATCATGATATAATGTTGCGCACGGGAAAAACACAAATCTAACTACAAATTAAAATACTGAAATAATAGGTATAATGTTAGAAATACAATACAAAGATGCCCCATGGAATCATATGCATTCAATATAGTGCATACTGAGCATTTGCCTACTTTTAGGAAAATCTAGTGGCTATTTCTCGGATGTGCCATGTCCAATCGTGCACACTTTACGAATTTTTCCTAATAGAAAATCAAATTGCTCCAAGCCATCAGATGGATCAAACCACTTTCTCATTCTCTTTCTCTTGCACTTTTTCTATGTGGCACCTTGTGATGTTGATGATGATGTTGTTGACCTACAACTTCCTTCGTGATCCGAAAAATGCTCTTATGGAAAATTTGGAATGTTCAAGACTTTTGTGACCAACGCTTATTGACAAACCTGATCTATAATCACTGGTGGATAAAAAATGTCAGCATAAACCTGATTCTTATCAATTTCCATTTTATCCGGGTCACCTTCAATTAGCCACTTTTCAATGGAACAAATGACCTCCTGATAATAAGGTGGAGCTTGCTGCAGCAAACATGGTGGCTTATGAGCTCTTGATGTTTCCTTCTTCCTTTCATCCTCTGACTGATGCTGAAACTTTTATACATGTATTGTTATGGCATCCATCTGGTTAGAGTGTTCATCCTTCATAGAGCTAATTTCCTTGGCATGGTTTTCCTCCATGGTCAATAACCTATTCTGAGGACATATCTAATCATCTTCCATGTCCTTTATAATTTTATCATTCTTTGTTTTCATGCCCATGAAGAAGGTTTGCATATAGTTTATCTCTTTCTTATGATTTTCTTGCATGGTAGCTAACTGATTATTATAATCGAATCTCATGATGGTCATTTCTTCATCCATAGTTGTCAATATGTTCTTAATCGAGCTTATTTCTTCTTAATAACTTGCTTTCATGGTAGTTACTTAATTTGAATGATCGAATTCTATGATCATCATTTTTTCCTCCAGGGCTAATAACTTGATTTGCATAGAATTAATTTCCCTAGCATTATCAGCTGTTAATGTTGCTTGATTAAGTTCCACATTTTTAATAAGTTGAACCTGAGTAAATTCTACATTCTTGCTTACTTGAGCCCAATTTGACTATACGTTTTTAACCAGTTGAATTAACTCCTTGACATCATTTTCAACTTATATAGTTTTCTTTAATTCATATTTTTCTTTGACTTTGTCTTTATCTCCATATTTATCTTCAAAGGAATAAATGATTGATTGTAGATATTCAAAAGTTTTATTAGGGAAATTAAAATACCAATCAAAAACATCTCTAGATAAGGTAAGAATGAAAATATTCACCTTCACATATTCATATTTAGAATACGGGAGACACTTGTTTATATAGAGGTTGACATTTTGAAAGTGATCTTTGGTAGTAAAAGCATTGTTACCTTGAAAAGGAGTAAATTCATTGATGGCTTCACCAAAAAAGGAAGGAAAGCCATGGTGAGCTCCTTGGATATTAGTAAAATCACAAGGAGAAAACAAGTCATATTCCATGATGGCAGGAAAAATATGGGCCAAATGGATATCAGAGAGAGAGATCCATGCTCAAGAAAATCGAAACATCTACAAGAAGTGAGCTTCTAGCAGAAATTATTGTAAGAAATGGAATAAGTGGAGTCGCCACTTGAGCATGAATCTCTCACATAGATACTAAATGTGAAACCAAAAAATTTAGTGGATGGAGGCAGATGGATATCCAGGGTGGGCTCCTTGTCTAGTATTAAATGAATGAATAAGTGGAGTCACCACCCAAACAGCCAACCAATCTGGAATGTCCAGGTGTAGAAAGTGAAGACGAGAGGATTAGATGAGAGATGATGAGACTTAGGGTGAAGAGATGAAATGACGTCAGAAAAATGAGATGAAATGTCGTGAAGCCGAGGTCCAATAAATTGGTCCTTGGCGGAAATGCCAATAAGTGTTGGCTTTGCTGGATTTAATGAGAGATGAGAAGTGAGAAGAATGATGAGGAAATTTCAATGAAAAGCTGAGAATAAAATATCCCCAGTAATGGCGCAAAAAAATGTTGTTCCGCTTGACGAGTTAATGTATGGCAGAAAAGATGAGATGATTAGAAAATGTCATGAGGATGAGAGACATAAAAACCATGACCCTGACAATAGCGCCAAAAAATATTGTCGCACAAAATGTCTAGGCATCGCGACAACACTCAGAGTGAGGGTTGTCACTCTAATCCTTACTCTGCTTAGACTCTCTCCTAGACAAGTCAAGGGGGATAGTCCCTAAGGTGAATGAATGAAAATAGTCTATGGAACACATGCTCTAGGAGACTATAAGATGGGAAACCTGATGAATTTAGGATAAATCTTGGTTAACTGAGATGAATAGATTAAACACAAGATGCACCCACAATACAACAATGATTATAGACCAATGTCTTCATATTCGATTAACCATATATTAAGTAAAAACAAGTTATCCAAAGCAATTTACAAATGTGATGAATAGTGACAATCATCAATGATTAAATGTAAATGCCCAAAACTCTATCATACAAGAGAGACTAGATTTAAAATTATTTTCATTAATGACCGAGATCTAGAATTAATTACCTTCTCCTATAGTGAATAATTTTTTTTAAACATTAACTGCACTTTACAATAGAGAAATACTACCACAAAAGGACACCAAGTAACTTTAGATGAACAATTTAATTATTCCTTAGGAAATGTATTTAATGTGGTAAAATGAAGAGATTAAATTTTTAATGTGACACAATTTAAAGGGTTAATAAATCAAAATTTTAATGGGCCATGGGCCACATTAAAATTTTTAATATATTAGCATAAATCCTTTTTTAATTTAATTCTTAATTCTAAAGTCACTAAAAATATGTATTTTTTTTAGAGTTTTTAATTTTTTAAAATATTTTAGATTTTTTAAAAAAATTAATGCTTTAATGTTTTTCTTATGAAAATAAAAAAATTGAAAATCATAAGTTAAAAAAAAAAAATGTAAAAGAAAAATCAAATCAAAAATAAAAAGAAAAAGGAAATAAAAAAAATAAAAATCAAGAAATCAAATTAAAACAAATCTAAATAAAATAAAAATAAAAATAGATCAAATGGGTAAAATGAAACTAAACATAAGCATACACCAAATACAAATTAGAAGAATAAAGGAAAAGTCGAATGCTTTGTACATTTGTTGTGTGCGTCTGCACGTCCGTCGACAGAAAGATGGAAGAAGTCTATGCCTAGGTAGCAGCAGCGAGGAAGGAAGGAGGCGTGGAGGTAAGGAATGATGGTTGTGTTGAGGGAAGAAGATTGCACGAGGGTGAATGGAGCAGCATGAAAAGGGAGTGAGGCAGAGAGCGATGAAGAATGGACGTGGCTTTTTTCCTATTGTAGGTTTGCATGGAAGGCAAAGGAATCACATGGAGACAGGGAGGAGTTGGACGGAGCAGTGAGGGTTTGATTTCAGTAAGAGGGAGAGTTGTGCACAGATGGTTGCATATGGAAATGAAGAAGAATTCTTGCAAGGCAACGAAGTGATGAGTGAGGAAAATGCAGGAAGAGAGAGATGGTAGTGAGGGCAGCAATGGAGAGGAGCAAAGAAAGTTTCCAAAGAAATGAAGGTATGAGTGAGGAAAACACACACACACAGAGATGGAAGTAAGGTTTTTAAGGGCAACATGCAGAGATAAAAATGCAGGAGGATTCGGGGTTTGAAGATTAATTAGATGAGGGATCATTGCACGTTCAATGGAGCAGGAAACAACAAAGGATTTGCGTGAGCAACAAATTGAAGAGACCAATGAGAAAAATTTATAGCCCATTAAATCTTTGAAAATTTTTGAGAAGTATTAATTAAAATGTTGAATCCACTTGCTTCATATTTAACCCTGAAACTGTCATGAAAATTTTGAGATTAAAAAAATAAAAAAATAAATAAATTTAAACCCTTGGACTACAAAATGTCGGAATAATATCCCTAGAAAATTATGTTGATAAACTCCCAAAGGTCCAGCTTTTACCCTCCAGGGCCTAGATCTAGACTTTAAACAACTTTCCTCTTCAAATTTATAGCTACAGGGTAACAAGAAACACCCAAATGACATATATAGAATGATAAAAATAAAAAAAACAAAAACCCTAAAAAACCCAAGTGAGAAAATAAAAAATAAATTATAGATCTATCAAAAGAATGATAGATCTATCAAACCTGACGAGTGCGAGTCCAACTCCGCTCCTAGATCTGATAACCTAAGGCTCTCAATAGCCATATCTATCAATTTCCCACATAAAAATTAAATTTTTAAAATTTTAAGGAGGTGCTAACTCGAAACCCTTCATGCATCATGAAAACAAAATCTTATGATAAGCCTAGGATTAATTTTACTCGGCTCCTATGAAAACATGGATTGAGAGTTGACTGGTCCAACTGAAAACTTTCCCTCACGCCCAAAGATCTAAAAATCAATATTTTCTTTCAAAACTCAATCCAACCATTAAAATAGTGTGAAAAAATGATAACAAACTTTCGATAAATAGAGATACCTGCTATTACATTCAAAATTTAAATTATCACTTAAACCTCAGTGACTGAGAAAGATACATGTACTCAAATCACTCTTCAGAAGCTATCATTAATGGAAAGAAAAAATTATGCATGAAAATGACACATCTTACAGTATTTCCATGAAGAGTAACACCAGCAAAATTTAACCCCAAAGTCTTTCTTTATTATCCATAAAAAAATTACACAAAAGCTTCTTGCTAACCACACGACTCAAAGGTCACATAAATTAACTCACAATGACTTCCTATTTAAAGATAAATCCTGCAATGGCTAGTTCGAGTGATCATCATCAAAGAAATCTCGACCGTTGGTGAATATTAAAATTTCTTTTAATCTCATTCATCGAAATATTTGATTGTTGAGGAATTTCGAATTTTTCCATTAAATTTATTTTAATTAACTAAAAAATTAAAATTTTCAGTTAATTTCCCCAAAATTTTGACTTTGACTTAACCCCAAACATCAAAGGCTTAAAATTTATCAATATAATTAATTTACCTTAGTTCGTGGACCTCTTAAAATTTAACTTTTAAGGACCGACGAATTTTTCCTTTGGGGAATTTAAGTTTACCTATCACCTAGAAATAATTAAATTTTTGTTTTAGGATTTTAATTAAATTTTGGCCAAAAAATTTAATTAATTAACCTATGAGGGGATAAATTATTTTTGAAACCCTCAAGACGCTTTACATCACTATTTTCTTATTTTTTACATCATAATGGGGAAAACCCATTTGTAATAGACCCTAAAAGACTACCCATTTTTGCGACACAAATATAGTCCAACATACCAAGCAATTTGTAATAAAATAACCTAACGAGATAGTTAGGAATATTCCCAAATCAATTTTACATAGAATCAATCTAGAACACTAAGACTCGCCTAATATCCCAGTGAAAAAATCCATTCTGACTTTTGGGTAAGACTGAAGGAAAACTTTGCTGATCATTCAAGAATCGATCAATGAGACAGAAAACCTCCCAGAATGTAAATCGTCACCAGAACAATAGGTTTACCCACGCAATTAAAGACATGACACAGATGTGCTCATATTATTCAAATCATATATATGCAGAGTTGGTTTACATTATAACATGATGATCAGGTTGATGATGATAGCCGAACGACACGGACACATTGATCGGGCGCTATCCCTTTTGCAAAAAATAGGGGTGTATTGCTATGGGTCATTGACATGTAGTGGTCAAAAAGACCAAAATTCCTCTTAAGCCTTGCCTCTCCTCCATTGCATTTCACCTATGTATTTTGGATTAGTGGAAAAATTTATGACTTGAAGAGAACCTTGCGAACTTTATTGACAAAATCTATCTTGAATACAGTGATTAAAGAACGATTTCATAGAATACACTTTCTTTTCATGTACCATTCATAGTCTGCAAATTGGTTAATGTTTATACTTCTACAAATAGGATTAACATTTATATTCATGCAAAGTAGAGGAGCCTTTCTTTTTTTCAAAAGTAACTAGGATTTCCTCTTTGCAAAAGTAATTAGGTTTCCTTTCCTTTTATGCAATTAGTTTAGCATTTAATTCAATTAAATTTGATTCATTGCATAAGATCTATGAAAGAAGGACACATTGCATGTTGTAGACATAATGCCGACACCTCTTAAGTTTGTCTGAACCTCTGGTTGATAATTTAAGTTGGTAGCCTTGGAAGTTGCATCATTTTTGTTGCAATACTGGGGCTCATCAACTTGTACTTACAAATAGGGGACTGATACTAAGTATTACTATTTTGGCTTTCAATTTCACCAACAACCTTTTAGTAATTTATTTTTTGTTACTTTGCTAATATAATCCATGACTGTGTAGTGTTATACATGGATGAATTTCTAGTGTATGGTGACATGTTTGAGGAGGCGATGGATAACATAAAACAAGTTTGTACAATGTCAAGAAATATTTTTATGTATCAGTCATGAGAAATTCCATATGTTTTTTTGAAGGGAAAGTTTACACACACACACACACACACACACACACACACGCACATATCCATTAAATGTTTTTTAAGATAAAGATAATTGGAATATTCTTACTATAAAATTTGAGAAGGAATTTCATAATTTCTTAGGGAATCATAGATAACACCATTAATTTACAAAAAAAAAAAAAAACATTAAGGTCACATCCTCATTCTATTTATTTCAATAAATGATTCAAAATGATATTGAACTAATCAATGTCAACTCACTTGTAAAACCATTGTAGAAACATTGTCAATAGAGGGTCTAACTTAGGTGTTAGATAACACATGTGGTTTGTTTTATAGGCATAGAGTCATATATATCCACATCTAACAAATATTATATAAGCCATAACTATTTAACTTTTGGGAGGCACTTCCTCATCACATGAAATTATTAATTCATAGTGTTGTTAATGCACTTAGTGTCACCTATATGTTGAGGATGGGTGTTCCTCTTCATGCATTTAGATCATCCTCTACAGATGATATTCTTGCTTCTCTACCACCTTATATTCACCAAATAGACCAATATCCCCTCATCCTCCTCCACTGTGTCATTTGCATCCACTTGGTATTACATTAAACTCATTGACCCCTTTTCCTCTTTCAAAAAATGATTCTCCATTGCCTAGTCCTATACTAAACTAACCAACATCCCCTTATCATATGCTACTTGATTATTCTCCACCACCATCTCCTACATTAGACCAATTTTCATTGGTTCATATTCCTCCACTTTATGATTCTACACAACTTGTTCCAACACTAAACAAACTCATATACCATTATCCACCTCCACATGTTCTGATATATATAACATTCATAGATCCACATCCTCCTCATCCTCGTGGATCAACATCTATAACATTCATTGAGTTGTATCCTACTCCTACTCCTCAAGCATCACAAACTAGATCATCTAATGATCAAACTCCTCCTACTCCTTCATAGGAATTAATAATTAAACCATCGATTCACCCACCTCCTTCTCTTCCTCTTCTTCTAGATTCTACTAGTCCATTTACCAATGCACCTCCTCCTCATCCTCCTCAATAGGCATCACCAACTAAACCATCTATTGATCCACTAATTTCACCTCCTCCTCTAGATTGCATTTACATATCTAAGTTCCTATTTCTCAACATCCACTACATATCTAGAACTAGATATTCATTATTTCTTATGGGATATGGTCACGTCCATACTATACCTAACAATGGAGACTTATTCAATAATCCATTTTAATATACCCAATTATTTGATATAGGTATTAACTGATCTACATTTTTCAAGGAATAAAATGAAATACAAATTTGGAAGAAAACATACAGATACAATGAAATATCACATAAATTAGTACATATCAAATGATTAAAATTGTTTACGTGCAAAATGAAACAAAACTAGATTGAGTGAAGGTAGCTTCCCTATGAGAAGAGATGTGATGACTACATGCCTTCTGAACTGTTTTAAAATGTAACGACCCTAGTTAAAATCGATGTAAAAAAATATATTACCAATGTCAAGGGACATGTATTCCAAGTTGAATGGTAGGAAAAAGATCCTATTCAATTTATTAATGGCTAAGGAAATTGGCAAAGGTGAAGGAAAGGAAAGAGGCATTAATTGGCATTTTACTTATGAAAATGATAGAAAATAGGAGAAAAGGTAGGTGAAAGATCACAGGTTGCATGTGAGGAGGAAAAATAAGGAAAATAATGGGAAATTCAATAAATTTGAGGCATCATTAATAAAAAGGCTTCTGAGGATCAGTCGGGAAGCTTTTGATAGGTTTTGTGGAGCTCTCTCATATTATATCTCTTTATCATGCTCTTGGAAACTTAGAGTTTCTTGGAGCACTCTTGGAGGAGTGTGACATACATGGAGTTTGGAGCAAGAAGTAAAAGGAAAAGTAAGAAAGCACAAGAAGACATTGGGATCAATGACTACAATGGATTTGGTTTGCAAGTATCAAGTTTCATGTATGGTTTCCTCGATAGTTATGGCATATGCATTGCACATGCATGTGGTTTCTTGGTTATTATCTCTCATTGGCATTGACGATTGCCCAGATTGATAATATTTCTTCCTTAGCCTTTCCAATTCCTGGATAGACATGGTGCTGTGGGTTTCTTTCCTTTTGTTTTGATTGGTGCTCATGTCTTTATGTTTGTGGGTTGATTTATTAGTTCCTAGATTCTTGTTTGGAGAAACACTCTAGAATACTTGTAACGACTTGGGTTGACCTACTAGTCCTGCAGTCTTTGTTAGAAAAACTCTTCGGACGCCCTATAAAAACTTAGGTTTAGTTACTATTTTTGGAAGCCTTGGTTGGACAAACACTTTGGAGCCCTTGCTGGGTTGATTTACTAGTCTTGCAGCCTTGGTTAGACAAATTCCCTAAATCTTGGCAACATTTGTGGGTTGAGTTACTAGTCCCGGCACCTTGGTTGGATAAATTCTCTAGAGCCCAGTGATAATCGTTGGTTGATTTACTAATCCTAGAAGTTGGGTTGGAAAAAACACTCTAAAGACATGGAAAGCTTCGGTAGAGACCAATATGGTGATGTTTAGTGATTTCCAACTGTGAGGTGGAATCACTGGTTGAGTTTTGAGGTGGTTTCACCTGTGGAATCCTAGAGTTTTTGATGGACTCTTTTATGATATCCCGCATTTGTGCTTGGAATATGGCATAGGGGTGACTCACTGAAAGAAAGATTTGGTTTAGCCTACTCTACGGTCCAGTGGTTAGTGGAAGTACCAAACGTGATTAGCTTATACAATCATCAATAAGATCTCTCTTTCTCCTTGGTATTTTATGGGTAAATATACTTGTTTATATGTTGCTTATATGGATATTACATCCATGATATTTTTGTTGGTTATGTGTTGGTTATGAGAGATTTTTATGACAGTGAAAATGTATGGATCTCATCACGTTTTGGTTAATCACTAAATGAACAATGAATGTGTGACTTAATAGATGGTAATGTGGTTATTGTGATGATATGTCAATGCTTCTTAGTGATTCTCAACTAAGTATGAGACCCCTATCCTAAGATCTATTGTTTAAACCTATAGAATGCATATTTGTGACATGTTTGGGGAAATTTTTGTCATGGCTAGTAGGGGTCTGCTGAAATTGTTGTTCAAGTAATTGCACTTGTATCATTTTTCTAATGTTATCTTTCATTTCTGGAAGTTTCCTGGAGTTTTGGGTAGTGACCTAAGCCCTAGCCTTCAAAAATTGGCACAACATTCAAAGTTGCAGGCACAGAATGTAATAGCCCTTGTAAAAATTTCATGTAATAAAAGTTAATAAAGGAAAAATAAGACCATGGTTAAGGGACACATATTCTAAGGTAAATGTTGGGAAAATATATCATAGTGCGTGTCACTTGATGTGTGCATTTTGGCTAAGGAAAATTGGCAAATGTTAACGCAGAGGCATTAGAAGGCAAAAAGGCATTTTTGGCACATTTATTTACAAAAATAAAGGAAATGAGGAGAAAAGAAGGGTGAAAGGTCATAGGTTACATGTGAGGAGGAAATGAAGGAAAATAATGGAAAATGAAGAAATTAGAGGCCTCATTCATAAAAAGGCTTCCAAGGATTAGTTGGAAAGTTTGGTGAGTGTTAATATTTTGTCAAGTTCAATATTGGAGCTCTCTCATTATTCTCTCTCTCTCATTATCTTGGTCACTTAGAGTTTTCTTGGAGCACTCTAGTTTGGTGCAAGGAAAGGAAAAGTAAGCAAAGGAAAGGAAAATCAATCAAGGATCAAAGAAACGGAAGCAGGATCAAGAAACTTCAACCAGAATACTTGCAGGTAACCTTTTCCATGTGTAATTTCCTAGTTGGTTTCGACAAACATGCCTTTGCATATTGGTGTATAGTTATGTTTTTGTTGGTGGCATGGTCTTGTCGGGTTATGACAATGGATTTTAGCATACCCTAGCCTTTTTTTTTATTCCATGGTATGTTGGGATGTTTATTTCAGTTTTAGAAATTTGGAATTGCTAGATGGATTTCAGAATTCTAGGCAGAGGTGGTCTCAAGGTTCATTCCGAAAGGCCTAGGAATCCCATTGTCATTTTGGAATGATACACACTAAAGACTGAGGGAGATGTCTCATTTTAGGTTGCAATGATCTAGGCATGGATTGCGGTAAATCCTGAGAGACAAGGAGATGGAAAATTCCTCAAGGATAGTGATGGATCCCGAATGGAATTCCAAGTTATGTCTAGTTGTGATTGGAGCACCAGTTTTGTTGTGATCACGGTTTGGTGAGGGTTAAGGTGGTTTAACCACTAGATTTCCTTCATTATTATTGGATTGGTTGTTCTATGGGATCCCACATTCATGCTTGCAATATGGCATGAGGGTGACTAGACGAAAGAGAGATTTGGTTCAACCATGTCTATGGTCAGCTGGTACATGAGAGTCCCGAACCTGGATAGATTTGCATGTCATTCATAAAGGCTAATTTATCTTAATTTTTCACTGATTTATATGTGGATTTAATGGCTCTCATATATTTGATATTTATATGATTTTATGCTGGTTATAAGCATGGTTCGATGATTGGTTCATGTCATGGTTATTTCATGTATTTACTTCTAACTATTAAATGGATGGATGCAAGACCTAATTGATGATTTAGTAGTTCAACAATGAAGGAGGTGATCCTTCTAGTTATGTTTGATAAGTTATTTCATTAATTATGCTCTATCTTATATCCTAGACCTAAAGGTTTCATTCATCCCAACTGTTTGACAAAATGTCAGTCCCTGTTGGGGATGCTTATGCCTAGTCCTGAGGGTGATTTTGATTTATAAATGCTGTTATCATATTTTAATGAATTCTAGAAGTTACAACAAGCTTTGGGTAGAGGCCAGGATTCTGGGCTATAAAAGTGGCTTAAATCCCGAGGTCGTTGGGACAGAACTAGAAATTTTGGTCCACAGTCGCTGAGAGGCAGGCCTGTGAGAGCAACTTTAGATTGTTGGTCGCTTCCTTGCCAATAGAATGAGAGGGACTATGGTGTAAGAGTTGCAAAATCACAGTGGGACCTATGGATAGGTTGTCTGAGTGGCTGAATTGTCTCTCAAGGGTTCTATTGATGATGCTAGATGATTGTATGTGATATTCTCTCAATTCCACTTCCTTAAGGAGACATATGAGGTCGGATCTGATTGTAGTAGCATCTCTCTTCATGTTTAACCATGTTGGCATGGTTACTTTGTGTAGATCTAGGAGGACGTGTTACATAGAACTACATGGGAAAGTCCCTAGTCACATGCATGGCCATGCTATGGGAGAAACTATAGGGTTCCAATTGCACTCATGACCATTTTATAGGAGCGATTTAGGGTTTAATGTAGTAGAAAGTTAGTTTCTCTCTAGGGCTAGTCATCTCGAAGGGTTGGATGGCTCCTAGGGGTTCTACATTATATCTAAAAGGTGTGTGTGTAGTAGTTCTATTGGTTCCACTTTCTTAACTGAAACATGGGGAGTCCAATCATTTCATAGTAACTCTTTGACACATGTTTACCATACTTGGCCAATTACTTAGGTAGATGTGGGAGGAGGGTGTTATAGAGTGGTATTAGAGCATGGTTCAACACTTGGACTAGATGGGCATAATGTGTTTTTCATGCATACATGTTGGTTACATATATGTCCTTATGCTTGTGTTCTACGTACTTGTTATGTATTCATAGTAATGATCATTGTTGCAGTTGTGGTGTCATGTAGGAGTTGATAATGTTGTTGTCGGGGTGTGTTTATCATGAATGTATATGAGTTGTATATGCATTTTCTATGCATGACAATGTTTATAGGTTGGTGTGCATGCATTGTTATGGTTACAGTTATGGTTATGCATGAATAATAAGTTAGATGTGCATTGTGAGGTCATTGTTGCCGTTTTAGGTCATCATGATAATGTTGTTATGTTATGATGAGAATATGTTAACTGAAATGAAGCAGGAGATGCAGATCATTAGAGTGAGGTTGCATCATTAGATTTTAGGGTAAGAGAAAATTGTCGTACATTGATTATATGTTCGGAATGCAAGTATGTTAGCTAATGGATTTCTATATGAATTAGGGTTATATACATGCTTGTCATTCTATTGTTTTTTGGTTACATGCATGACAGATTCTAGTTGATTAGTGTAGTCATCTGTACCTATGTCAAATTCTCGTGAATGATAGTAACTTGTTGTTATATGAATTGTTGTTTTTCTTTTATGTTAGTTAAGTTGATTATTATGCTATATGTTGTTGATAAGTATGTTATATGTTTACTTGTTGATTTTTATATGATAGTTAATTTGATGATTATGTTATATGTTGCTGATGAGTATGTTATGTGTTAACTTGTTATTGTTATATGCTAGTTAACTTGATGACTAGGGTTATTGAATTCAAGATCTTGGTGTTATATGTATAACGGTAATTTAGATTAGCCTGTGCATATGGGTATGATTATGATATTCATGTATGAGTTGACATTTTTGTGATATTGTGTTGTACTAATCTAGACTAACTGTGCATATGTGATTGTTATGCATGAATAAAAATTCTTTATGAGTTTATGAAGTGAGAATGTTAGATAATTATTGTTATGGATATCATGACCATATTTATTCTTGAGTTGATGTGTTGTGAAGTTATATTGTGCTAATCTAGATTTATTATGTAGACAGGTAGCCTCCCCTGAAATCCATTAACGTATGAGTTTTCTTATGCCGTCTATTTGGTGTTCGAATGTTTGATTATGTCATTTATTTGATGTTTGATTGTTTGATGTCTATTATAGTGTCCATCTATTGTTTGAATGTATTATTAATTGCATTATATGATTATGTTTCTATAAGATTGCATGAAGAAATGATCTTGTTTTAACATGGTTGTAGTAATACAAATGTGTTGAGATAGTTGATATGTACTTAAGTGTAAGTAGGTGATATTTTGTAGCATTATGTACTATGACTAATGAATGTTAGTTGATTGTTGATTATGAAATGGTTATTAGACTTGGTAAATGTTGATTTCAGAATAATAGACATGTTTCCATAATCTTGGAAAATGTGGCTAACAAGTGTGAGCAGATGCGGGAAACATGCTTGGTATTAGCATGAAAAGGTAATAGTTTATGTGTTTATATAACTAACAGTTGGATGATGTGATAGTACATAGTAATACTTGATTGAAACAAGTTAAAATGTAAAAGGAAGGAATTGGGTGAGAATTACTTTGGGATATTACAAACAATGAGTGCTTTGAATATAGGAAGTCTTATTAACCTAGATTTTATCTGACATTATGTGGATAGATTTTATATTCCTAAACATGTATTTGATAGGCATAACAACTGGCTTCCATTTATAGTTGGATTTATAAAGAAATTGGAGTTCCTTGAAAGGTGTGCATTTTTAGTTACAAGGAAATGTGCTTGGAAGAACAACGTAATATAACTATTATATTGTTATATTTATTTATGCACTAATAGTTATGTGTGTATAGAAATATGACGCATGGGATTGCATGGAAAAGAGATTACAATGAGATTTTGAGGAAGGCTTAGGTCAAGGTTTCCTTTGGAAGCACTAGGAGCCATCGGGATTGAGTCATGGTGTTTTCCTCTAGCCTTGTGCTTTCTGTATTTTGTCATTTGTTGCGCTCGATTTGTGGCTTTGTCTATTTCTTGTGTATGGCCATACCACTTGGTTTGTAGTCTCATACTGTTATTGGTTTTCATGGTTTTATTATTTTTTGCGTTTTTTCTTGAATTTTGTGTTTTGAGGGTCTTGGGAATTTGTTGGGAAACAGTAAATTTAAAGGAACTCAGGGAGAGATGAATGAAACCTAGTAGGTAATGTAAGACTTGAATGAAGCTTGGTGCATGAGTAAGTGTAGTTGAAGATAAGAATATGGAAATCGATTGGATTGGTTTCGCCCATTAGTGTAAATGTGTCAATGTGAAAATTCTTGGAAGGTGAACCAAAAACACTTCACTTAAGTCACTAGGTGACATGTGACACTACCAACAATTTGTGGCTACTTACGCTTCAGATTTATAAGAAAACTTAGAAAACATGCAACAAAAACAACATATACGATCAAAAATAACAAAAAACAATATATAATCCAATGTAATAACCCAAATGGAAAGACTTTTTAAAATGAATAAATCTTTTATTGATAACACCTGTTAAAGGATATTTACAAAAGGGTCTGCAAATCCCCCTCCATGGGATGGGTCCTTTGATGTCCTTGATGCTTCAGTAATCAATTCTCTCTCTGAGTGTATGAAAAATCCAAAAAAATATGGAGAACTCAAATGAGAGCTCAAGTGAAAAGAGACAATAATGGTAATGATGATAATGATCATGGTGAAGAATGAATGGAAAACCATCCTATTTATAACAAAGTATTGTTTTACTATTGAAAATGGAGAATAATAAAATAATATTGACCAAATCAAGACCTAACCATCAGGAAGACTTTATTATATTTTTTGGGGAGAGAAAATATATTTAAAATGGTTAAATATCTTTATTTATAAATAATTAAGAGATAAAATGATTTATCAATTGTTTCGCGAGGATCAAGAATGGTGTGAAATTTAAGTAATTATTAAATAGTGATTTAAAAATTATTCCAATAATGGAAGTAAGGAATAATAAATAAATACGTATTTATTTAATTATTCCTATGTGATTTAGTGAAATGTGACAAGAAATAATTAACAAACAATGATTTAATAATTACCCCTAGAGAAAATTAAATAAGTAATACTTTATTCAATTATTCTCATGGGGTTTTTAGTTTTAATCATAAAATAATTTAATAAAAATGGTTTACTAAGTTATTTCCCATAGTGAAAGTGATTTTACTATGGTAAAATTAATTCTACATGGTATATTTTGATCAACCTAGTTAGAAAGGCTAGGTGATCACTTTTTGGTGACAACATATTTACCTGTAATGTATGAGTGTTAGGGGGAAATCGCAAGAGTGAAATATGTTGTAGGTTAGACTTCCACGAGACACCAAAGGGAAGTCATAGAGAGAGAGCCAGAGAGAGAGAGGGAGGGAGAGAGAGAGAGAGAGAGATGAAGGAATGCAAGGAAGGAAAATAATGGAGGGGGCAAGACCTACTAAACTGATAGAAGTCTCCTTTTATGTTGGAGTACATGATCTAGAATGACGCGGGGGAGGCATACCCATACTTGCTGTGATAACTACATACAAATAATAATGGTGAGCATAGCAATGTGGGACTGAGCTACAAATGACATGATACATGACATTCTGCCATAAATGGGCCTGAAAATAATACCAACGATCCCATATACATAATGTGCCTAGAAAGACATAGGATATTAATGAATACAATAACATATGGGTACATGAGACATAATGCCCCTCAATATGACATGATGAGGGGGAATGTCTACCAAATAAGCCCTGCTGAACAGGAAAGGAGTTGAATATTTGAACGGATCATTTGAAGGAGAGATTCTTGTAGTGGGTGCTCCATGCAGCTGAAACAAAACCCATGACATCTATAGAACTGCATTTGAGTTTGGATTGACATCTACAATCATCTAGGCATATGGGGGACTACCTGAAGGGCCATCCCTTCATGAGGTATAAAATACCTCACATGCACCCGACAATCATAGTGACAATTGTCTGGATCACCAAACCATCAAGTGTACAATTCTCAATCATGTGATAAGTGTTTAGCGTCAATCACATGAGAAGAAACCAAGTCAAAATGAAATAATGATTCCCATTGCTTGATCTGAGCCATTGAAGAAAGATGAATGTGGGAACCAAGGTACAATTCCCTCTAGACCATACTTCTAGAATAAATGTGTTGAATTCAACAAAACATGGCCTACCATAGAAAAGGTAATGAGGAATCCTTGACAAAGGCATGAGGTATCATAGTAGAGTGATTGATGGAGTGAAACTAGAGATGATAATGGAAGGAAATAACATGAGTTACAGACTAATGACTGCCCTTGTCAGAGCATAATATGTATGGTTGACCTAGCAACAACTGACTTGATTTCAGAGGGGATGGTCAATTACTTAGATGGGGGCTTCTGAAAATAAAAATCACTATAGTTGGAGGCCAAAGATGAAAACATTGGGATAGATGTGACACAAATATTATGGAATGTTGTAACAAGACTCAAGGTTCTCTATAAAGACTCCATATATGCAAGGGTGACTCATCGTGGATGCTCTAAACAAGGGTGATTCGATGATGTTTTCATGATCTAAAATTGGATTAGGTGATTTCTTCCTCTTCTCCAAAATCAAATAAAACAAAACTTAGGACCGTTTCGACAGTTTGTAAGCATACAAATGAGTCTTGAAGCAATAGGCTTAGTCAATTTCTCTTCAAACATAAATTATTCTTCATATGTAATTGAACATAATAAAAACAACAAACATAATCCATGAAGACATAATGAAGAACAAGACAAAGGTTGTTTTATGGAGTCTACCCCTCCTGCGCTACATCTCTAGGCCTGTCAACATGAATAGACCACTCATATATTCAATATCAATGAAGTACATAAACATTTTCTACTGGTAAATAGGTAGATATTACCTCTACAAGGTAACTTTATCCTACAAAGAACTCACACAATGGTAGCAACTCAAAACATCTGCTTTAAAGATAAAATACTTCAGTTGAAATGTGTTAAAAACATCATGTGCATGCTTCAATTCCACATTGAAACATATAATCAGAACTTCGTAATAATAGAAGTTGAACCTGGGTTGAACCTTGCTAGTTACCAATGCTATAGTAGCCTTATGGAAATGAGAATACCCCTGCAAATTCTTCTCCATGCCCAGAAACTTCGCAGAACTATTCCAAACCCTAAATCATATGTATACTTTTAGTCTAAAACCTAAAAAAAATTGATGTATATGTGATGAATTCAAAAAATATAGATTATTAATGAATTTCAAACATCCAAAAACCCCTAAGAAGCCACTTTCTGAGCTCAATTTGGATAAAAAAATCCAAAATTCATGAGCTTCCAAGCTCTCTCATGAACACCCTGGCTTGAGCACACCAATCCCAAAACCGACACATAAAACTCGACTAAAATCATGCCTGATGGGTTATATTATCGAACAATTAAAATTTCCACTCACCACAAAATTCTAAAATTGTGGTTGTATGCAGGCACATGCCTAGTGGTTGGGGATAACCACCCACCTTTGTTGGTCATCCCCCAACGATCTTGAAACTTGGTCATGTTATGTCAAATTAGCACTCGAAACCTAAGGCTAGGGCCAAAATTTTGATGTGCCCAAACTACAGGAGCTATCAGTCATGTGAGAGTCTATGTGACCTTGGACTAACTGCCCGCTACATGTTCCTAAGGGATGGACCCCTCCACTCCTACGCAAAGGTTATAACATGCATCATATATCTGAGGGCTAGGCCCTATACTTCGCCCATCCAATACGCTGCTGACTGTAGTCATGTGTGTCGCATGTCGCCCAAGGCAGGCCCCCACTCCGCACCCTAGGGGTTGGCCCCCTCTCCATACTCTGACTAAGGTTCCATTGCGCTATGTTGTGTGGGTTGTAACCATGGGTTGGAGTTGGGGATAATCCCTAGCCCATGGCCTTGCCCCTTGGTTCTAAGGGTGCGTGGACCACTACTAGGGCTTAGCCCCAACCCTAACTCCAAAATACAAATTCACTCACATTTAAATGAAGTTTGAGACTTGTATGTTGTAAGAAACATAGTGGTGGCATGGTGGTATTGTGCCTTGGTTCTTGGTGCTTGGTCATGTGTTCAAATCTTGTGGGGTGCTTCGACCCTTAGAAAAAACATTAATCAGCCATGTTGAGGCCACATGGAAGCCTATCATTGGCCAACATGGCCTCGCACCATTGATCCACCTAGTTATACAGTCAGCCATAAATAATAATAATAAAAATTTTGAACCAATCAGAATCTAGTAATTTTGGACCAAACTAAATAGGCCAAGTGGTAGCTTGTCACTGACCCAAAAATGTACAGTCGACCTATCACTTGCAATTTTTTTACCTCTTTGGGAAAATGGTCAATGAATGATAACTTGAGCTCCTCGTGTTGTATTGACGTGAAATGAACTTCTTTGGATTCAAAACGACGAACACTTCGATTTGGCGCTAGTTTCATTTTCGAACATAAATTTCATCACCTAATCACACCTCCCCACTAGGAACTTTTGTATTCCAAAATTTTACTTCTCAAATCAATATAAAGATGTTGGAACTCAAAAATACCCATAAACGCAATCTAAATTGCAAAATTTTCAATTGGTTCCCTTCAAGCCCCAGTCAAGAGACTTCACTTATCATCTTCATGAAGACCTGTTGTCTTGTTAATAATTGAACGAATATTCTTTTCGTTGCTGGAGGAACAAAATAATGATGAGTGGAATTTGAACATTTTATTTAATATCATCTTTGAACAAATCCTAAAAAACTTCATCTTGAATTTTAAACAGCTGAAGACAAACTTGACCCCATCTTGGAAAGCAGAACTAAAAAAAAAATTAAAAAAAATTGCTTTAACGTCTTCAAGCTAGGCATGTACATGAAAAGTACACTGTTGCAAAAATTTTCCATAATATGATTGACCATTCCTACAGTACATAGTCATCATATATAATCTTAGAAGCAAAGATTATTTCACACAAGTCTCAAATTGAATACTTGTATCAATGAACATCTGACAATTTGTAGACAACTTTGAATGACAATCTTGTACATTCACAAAAGTCTTTGAACTTGTGGACTTATAACAGGTGCATACATACATCAATGAAAACATCTACTTGTTGAACATATTGACAATAATGTTCACTTTACAAAAGTACCTAAACATGTAATGACAACAAGTATTTACAAAAAAATTCAAAACAAATTTACAAGAAGTGTACCCAATCGTTGCCTCTCCTAGTCTTATGGGTTCTCTTGCATCTTCTTATCTCGAAGGTCACTTAGGATTGTGGAGAATCCTCTTTGCCACCTTTTGTTTTTGTTGCATTGATCTTAATCACCCTATGAGTGACAACAATTTAAAGATTTGTTAAACAAAAGGTATTACATACTCATGTGTCGGTGTCTGTTCTGTGTTATTTAAGCAACGAATCGATCAGATTGCCAATACACAAACATTTAAATGGAATGAAAAAAGAGAAAAATAGTAAGCAACCACGAAGACACAAGCAATTTTTAATAAGGAGTTCACGCTATTCTCTAGGGCTACGTCTCCGGTCCAACTTTCAGTGGTGGCCTGGTTTTATTGTGTCTTTAAGCAGAGAATTACAATACAAGGACTTGTTGAAGCCCCGAAAATCGGGTCTACAACAAGGGGGATACCCACCCAGTCCAGACCTTGGTTAGCAGCTCCTTTTCCGTTTGGTATAGTGGGTCCAACTGGGGATATGGGACCAGTTTCCTAGTATATGTGTCTGTGTGTTGAGAATTGATATTTCCTTTCTAAAAGTTCCTAAGTAAAATGCTTTTATTCTAAATCAAATCTAATGACATGCAATTGTATTCTAATAAATAGAAATATCTAATTCTAAACTAACCCGGGATATAATCTTTCTGTTATACAATCTAAAATGATTCCAAATAATAATTGGTAATAAAGATCATTCAACTGTTATGAGAAAAGAATTCGATGAAGATAAACCACTTCGTATAAAAAGTTAGACGAAACAGTTGTGAAAAACATATTGCATAATAAGCTACTCGTATATTAAGCATAAATTAATAGCTATCACTGTATAGAAGTGCCAAATGATAACTCAAGCATTCACACGTCAATCCATAAACAACTGAACATGAATATCACTTTAACACAGAGGCAGAAATAGTTAAGATATAAAAGTACCATTTATAACTAGTTCTACTCATGAGCTTCAAGAAATAATGATATATCTCTTCTTAATCCAACATCCATTAAGAGTACAAAAGTGCAACATCAGTAGTAGATATTAAATGCAGATATCAATAAATCATGTTCCATTCATTCATCAAAACCTCCTTGGAGGGTGCGAAAGTGCATGTTCTGAGGACAAGTTTTTGACAAATTTTAGGACCCTTCTCTAAATGCGTGAGAAGGGTTTAAATACTACTAACTAAATCTAAAAATAATTTATTACAAAAATGTAGGATACGGTTTAAATGACCATCCCCATTTCAGGCAAAAATAAAGCAAAATTAACACTAACACTAAATCTAAAACTAAAACTAACAACTAACTATTTGTGTATCTGTTCCTTGAAATCACAAGCGTTCATCATTTGTTTGAGGAGAGTGAGCTGGCCGACTTCCAACTTTGACTGTCCTACAAAAAGGGAATCGGCAAGAGCTGGCGCCATCTTCTCGGCAGAATTGGTGATACATTTGAGAGTCATGCACTGGCTGTGTGGTTTTACCAAATATGCCCAATAAGAATCCCAATTCAACTTAGTTAATCTTTCGATTGATTCCGAATTTTCTTGAGCCTTATTTCTTCAACCTGTCTGCAGATGTTGTTCATATTTACATACCACTTTGAGGAAATCTTTGATAAATACCATTGGTTTTAGAACTCAAGTTTTGCTTTTTTTGCCTTTAGCGTTCTTTCTTACAAACTTCTGGACTTACAAGTGACTGCGCAATTATAAGCTTTCCTTTCCAAAGGGTTTCACCCAGCGATGCACAATTAGGTACTAATCGCGCATCGGAAACTGCCTCTGTTTCTTGATCCGGGCTTCTTTGGTGTGATTCGCACCTCTCACGCACTTTTTGTTAGAGGATATAAAGCTTGAATTTTGTGGAAATAACGACTCCATGAGTTTTCAACCCTGAGTCTTAAATTATCTGTTTGTGACATCAACGCTATCTAGTACCCATTTAACCATGTACGTTTATGGAATAATTTTGGGCCTCGCTGTTATCCAGTGCAAGAACGAGCAAGCTAGCTCTGTAATAGACGCCTCAGAAGACCCATGTGAGCCTGTAGTAGCTGTAACTTCCATCATTTTGGGATTTTCTTCCTCAAGTAGATTGTACATGCCTTCCCAAGTAGTAATAATAGCATCTTTGTTACAGTCGGTGTCTGTATACAAGGGCATCATTTCTTTGTCTTCAGAACTCGGAGCTTTGCCCTTTTTTCCCATAATATCCTGAACATTGCTTTGTGTAGTTCTCTGCTCTTCGTTCCTACATTTTACACATGAGGGGAGAATAAAAATGTGATGGCAAAGCTTTAAATGCCAAAGACATATAAAATATACCACCTTACGTGAAATGGCTCTTCGATGAGAACAAAACCATATTTCATTAATGATTTCCAACTATGTCATTGATTAACATTAACGCACATGACCTACTCTTTGTTTATGGAAACAACTTTTTCGAACAATGAACCCCAGAGATTTGTGATGAGGCGATTTGTGATTTTCTTCGCAATATCGCAGATCGCAGATCGCAATATCGCGGAATCGAAATATCACAATATCGTAGCATATGTCAATCATTCGTTAATGTGTTTTCTACGAAATGTGATTTGCGATATGCACCATCACATATCATATATTGGCGGTTTGAGGTATTTCAACGTAAATAGTGTTTGAATCATGCAATGCGATGAATATTTTTAGTGTGTAGTTTTGCATCGTGATCTCGCAATTTTAGAATTCCGCTTGTAGGGAGGTATCCATTACCCTTTTCGTGATGCGATATATTTTTTAAGGAAGGATCTTATCCTAACTTATCATAAAACTTAGGCTTTTTAGATTTTTTTTTTTTTTAGGGTATTCTCCTAAGTTTATGATAGTAAGTTTTATCGAAAAAGGAAATACAAGCACTAATCGTTTTTTAAGTTTTTTTTGATAAGGGTCCCCACTTATTTAGTATTAGTGATAAAACTAAATAAGAAGGGGGGTTTGTTACTAGCCACAAGAATTGGTGATTCACTTGGAAGAACGAATTATCTCTGCTTTTCTTTTGAATTTTCTAAACTTCCAAAACAGAAAAGTTTCTAGAAAATCAAACTTTATTATAGAAAGACAAAGTACATCATGCTTTCATATGTCAATGATATTTCATTTCTTCTATATTTAACTTTGATTATTTACTTCCTCAAGCTAGTTATTGTATCTACATCAGTCACTACTTGGTTTATAAAGATAAAAACAACGCCTTCTTTGTAAATCAGTGTTAAGTGTGCTCATTTATCGTAGGTAGAGCCTCTGCTGCCAGCAGGCGTTTATAGCCTCGACAGGGTTACCTGTTACCCAGTAATGATCCTGTATCCTACTTGGAGAAATATACCATTTTCAAAGAGAAATCCATATCCACACTTATTGCTTTCATTTTCTTTTTACCCTCAAAGACCAATGTCTTGGTTTGGTAGCCAATTTATGATAATGCCACTCACTTGATTTATAACTTTGCTGAACAAGCTGGCTCATGATGAGACCCCTTGTCTTTCGATTGCAACAATCTTGAGTCATTGCCCTGTTGCGGTATGCAGTATTGGCAAAGTCAGCAAGCTATAACATCTATGATCATGATACGTTGGCTCATGATGAGACCTCTTACTCTTTAAGTTAAAGTGTATCATTGGATTATTCCCTGAAAGTTGTAATTCCTTAGGTGGGGAGGAAGTCATTGTTTCCTTAAGATAGCTCTGGATGATAATGGTAGAGTTTTTTGGAAAGAGCTTTTCTAGAGAGAACCTTTGTTTTGTTATTGATACCTTTCATTGGACTGATATAAAACAATTTCTCACTAAAGGCCACTTTTTTACAAGGTTGAAACTAGTATCATTTCCAAGCCTATAGCCTTTAATTGTATCTTTCAATAATAATGGTTAATTTTCTAAAAGAATTCTATTTATACAAGCGAAAAAATAAAATCTAAAAGAGATACTTATATTTTTTGTGAATTCAAAATGTGACCATTTACAACTGCTTTTATTATGAAAATAAAGAAAAACTAATCTACAAAAATAGGAGAATGATCTCCTATGGAAAGTATTTTTTGAGGATTTGTCCATTAATAGGTAAAGACTCTCTTTTTCCTGTTAAATCGTGTAACACAAAAGTATATGGACCTATGACTTCTGCGATTTGGAAAGGGCCAAGCCACATTCGTTGAAATTTCATATGTTTCCCTTTTTCCTCATGAGCCTTGTCCCATTTTAAAACTAGATCTCCCATCTGAAAGTCCTTTCCTGATATCATGCTTGAATCAAAAGAAGCTTTTACTAATGCTTGGTGATGAGCATGAGTTATTTTGGCATGTTCTCATTGCTCTTCTAGCTTAATTATTTCTACTTGCCTTAGTTGTAAGGAAGAAGTTGGTGCTTCATCAATATATTGAACTAAGGCCAAAAAGGGAATAGCTAGGTGAGTTGGAAGAACCACTTCTTTCCCATAAACTAAATTAAAGGGAGAAGTGCCAATGGAGGCTTTCTGCGTTATTTGATCTGCCCATAAAGCATATATTAAAGACTTGTGCCAATCTTTGTGATTTTGATCAATGGTTCGCTTAATGATTCTGATTAAGTTTTTATTCATAGATTCAGCTAACCTATTCCCCTATGGGTAATAATTGGTAGAGTATTTAAGCTTAAAACATCTTTTCAGTGCAAATTCAGTCATAGCATTGCCAGAAAAATACGATGCATTATCAAACATTAAAGCAGAAGGTAAACCAAACCTGGTGATTATGAACTGATCTATGAACTCAAAGATGTGTTTAGCATTAGCTGTCTTGAGAGGAACTTCTTCTACTAATCTATTGCCATAAGGATATACTTATGTTGTTTAGAAGAGTGAGGAACGATCTCACCTATTATGTTCAATCCCCATTGATCAAAAGGTTGTTCAATGTTGACTGGTTGCAGCGGCAATGATGGTTTATTTTGTCTCCTAGCAGCAGTTTGACAAAATTGACATTTCCTTACGTAGCTATGCTATTCTTTGAATAGTGTGGGTCAATAATAACCTACGCGGAGGATTTTATGTGCAGTAGCATCTCCAGCATAATGCCCGCCTGCTGGCCCATCGTGGAGTTCTTGCAAGACTTTTTCAGCTTCATATTTCTTAAGACATCTAAGGATAATAGAATCATTATTCATTCTAAAAAGTACATCATTCACGAGCTGATATTATTTAGCCTTCAACCTTAGAGCTCTTTTCTTCGTGTCATTTAGGTTTGGAGGAGCATATAAATTCTTTAGATAAAATACAATATCATCCTATAATGATTCAACATTGTTTAGGCTTACGTCGTACATTTGTATCTCTGCAGATGGTATTTTGGAAATAATCGATGCTCTAGCCAACATTTTGCAAAAGCCTTGACCTTTTACAATACTTGCTGGTTTGATTTGTACATCATATTCTTGTAAGGTAGTAACCCAATTGGCTCTTTTCTCACCCACATCTTTCTGTACTAAGAGATTTCTTACTGCTGGAAATGGTACTATGATTTTTGTATGGGTTTTAAGCAGAAAGGGTCTAAAATACTTAATTGCTTTGAAAACAGCATACGCTTGTTTCTCTACGTCTGAATAATTTAAGTCAGCCCCCCATAGATTTGAACTGAAAAAAGAAATTGGGGCTTCTACGTTATCTTGATTTGCTTGAATGAGTATCGCAACATATGATCTATCAGAGGCAAATGTATATAAAAGGAAAGGATTGGAAAAATTTGGAGTTGCTAAAGATGGAGCGTTAACAATTGCTTATTTGATCAAATTGAATTCTTCATATTTGTCTTGGCCCCATTTCAAGATTTAATTATTTTTAATCATTTCTTGTAAAGGAGATTCAATCCTTGAAAAATGTGGAACATATATCTTTACAAAAATAATTTGGCCAAGGAAAGATTGCATAGCTTTCTTGTTGTGAGGTAGGGGTACTCCGGAAATCTCCTTGCTTCTATCAAGATCAATATGAATTCCAGGTTTTGACACTATGAATCCAAGAAGTTTTCCTTCACTTAATGTAAAAAAGGATATTTTCGGGTTAAGTGAAATTCCATAACTTTGACAACGTTGGAAGATCTGTTTTAAATCTCTAAGATGATTGCCTCATTACTTGGAGTATACAGTTATATCATCCAAGTAGATTACTACTGATTTGTTTACCAATCCCTATAATGCGATGTCCATGGCCCTCTGAAATGTGGCATCAGCATTAATTATACCAAAAGGCATCTTTTGATATGCATAAGTGCCCCATTTGGTTCTGAACGTGGTCTTTAATTGATCATCAGGATGGACCAACACTTGGTTGTAGCCAGAGACCCATCCAAGAAGGACATTAATTTTGATCCTGCAACTGCCTGCAGTATTTGCTCCATGGGAGGTAAAGGAAAATTATCTTTTTGGTAGGCTTTGTTGAGATTTTGAAAGTCAATGCAAATTCTAATGTCTCCGTTCTTCTTTCTAATGGGAACCATGTTGGGAACCCATTTAGAATGTCGAACAGGAAAAATGATTTTGGCTTTCAATAACTTATTGAGCTCAGATTTGATCTGGTTTTCTAGATTGGATGGATCTTTCTCAGCTTTTGTTGGACAAGTTTTTCATCATTTATCATTGGGATAGTATGTTTGATGATAGAAGTGTCATAAGGTTTGAGTTCATCATAGTTCCAAGAAAAGATACTTTTATATTGTTTCAAGAGACGAACTTATGCTAATTTTTCTTCAGGAGATAGGCCAAGGCCTAGTTTGACATTCTGAGGTCTGGTATCAGTTCCTAGATTTACTAGTTCATAGTTCAAAGTTGAACTTTGCAGTTTTGGATTGGTAGACCTTTTGAATCAATCTTTCAAATCATATAGATCTTCTAAATTGACTACTGACTTTGGCATAGCGTTATTAGTGCTCTCTTGTTGCAATTGTCTGTCATGTTGGTCCTCATCAATTATCTGATTGGTGTAAGATCCTTGAGATGTGAGGAGGCTTACAATATCAGGATCATTATTGAAAATCCTCCAATTGGTAATTTTATAAGGAACCAAGGGTCTAAAGATTAATTCGATTGAAAATTGATCAGGGCAATAGTCTTTTGAGGGAATGAGCTTGGAAGCTACGTTAGCTAAGAGATCTGCACTAGCATTCTGGAGTCAGGGAATTGATGAAATATTAAATGTTATAAAGTGTTCAGTCATATCTTGAACTAAATATTGACAGTGCTTTAAATGACCTGATAAACAATGTATAGTATTGTGTACCTATTTGATTACATTTCAGAATCTCCGAAAAATTGTAGGTATTTGATGTCTAATATGATTTTTTTATATAATCCGTGGACTAAAGCCTCGTATTCTGCGGTATTATTAGTGTAATCGAACTTGAGTCTACAAGTTAGCATAGTTTTGTTTCCTTCTGGACTGATTAACACGCATCTTGCTCCTGCTCCTTCGTTAGTATTAGAACCATCAAAAAATAACTTCCAAAATAAATATTTATTTACAAGACTATCTATAAAATTAATACATTTAGAACCATTTGTTTGAGATAAAATTTCTACTTGAGATAAAATAGAATGTTCTAAGTAAGGTGAAGTATGAGCATTAAAATTTCCTAAGAAAGAATCAACAAAGTAGTTGCCAATGATATTATTGTTGTATGATACTGGTTCATTTTCTCCTTCCAGTTCTATTACTATGTATTTCTGATGTTTTCTCGCTCAACTTTTATCTGATTTGGTTTACCATTGTAAGGGAGCCACATGTGCGACCAATCAGTTGCAAAGTATCCATGAAGTTTTTCTGACCAATCTCTGCTAAGAATTAAGCCATAAAATTAAGGAATATCTGCAACTAAAATGTCGATAACTTGGCATACCTTTGGATTATATGACAGCCTTATGGTAACCTAATTTAATTCACCGATCACTTCAACTTGTGATTGATCCAACTGAACTATCCGCACAACAGTTTTTTGCAGTTGAACATTTAGTTTTGCACATATTGACTTTGGTAAGATATTAGATGAAGCTCCAGAATCCACTAAACAATTATGTAAATTTTTGTTGAAGACTTCATAAGTAAGAGAAAATGGGGGAGTATGAGATCTCAACCTTCCTCCAATTAAAGCGATATGGTTTGGATCAACTTTATTAATCACATTAGTTGGAGGTCTTCCCATTTCATGGGAAGCTTGAGAGATTACAACGGTGGGTAGAGGTGCAACTGGTACAACATTTAATTCTTTCAAAAGTACCTTTTCCTGATGTTTTAACTTGCTTAATTCATAAAAAGTGATGTTAGCCCTAGTCTTCTTCATGTCTTCTATGATATTATACTCCATTTCATCTGAAATGATCAGCGTTTTTGATGGAGTTGATGAATCTATTTGGACTGGGCTTCTTTGAGTCACTTTAGGTGTCGTTTTCTTGGTTGCGACTTTCTCTTTAGGCATTGAGCTTGCGCTCTTTGACTTAGGAGTAGGTTGAGGAGGATCAAGTTGATTTCTACTTTGAGTACTAACTAGTGATGCCTCTTGATCCTCTTCATCTGGAAGGATGAAATCCCACATACCTTGTACCTCTACAACTTCTTCTTCATCGGTAGGTTCCTCAGTAGCAATCTCCTCTTCTTCTTCTTTTGATTCAGCACTTATTATAGCATTCGGCGGCTTTGAATCGGTCGAAGGGTTTCATCTATAAGGTTTGTATGGATTTTTAGAAGAAGTTTTTGCTACTTGTTTCTTAATGTCAACCATTTTGTTAGACATGGCTTTCAAAACTTTCAGCAATCCTTCTCAATCGAATAGATCTTTTGATTGTTTTTTCTTGAGGTCTTCCTTAAAAGTAACCTTCGTAGATTTTCGTTCATTTAAAGCATTTTTCTTTTCTAAGGCTATGATACGTTTCTCTACTGCTATTGCTTCCTTCATATTATCATCTAAAGTTGTTTTGTTAGCCCTATCAACAAATATTGTTATGTTGGATGGTAAAGTAGAGATGTACCATTCACTTTGTACTTCTTCACTAGGCTTGGAATTAATAGGAATGTTATTTAACAATTTATTGAAATGTGAATTAAAATCTTTGATAGGTTCTTTTGACTCATCCCTAAGGTTAGATAGGTCATTGATCAGTGTCGCCGTAGACCTATCATCACTGAACTTATTCAAGAATTGTTCTTGGAAGATATCCCAACTAGTGGTAGATCCAGATGGTAATGAGAAATACCATGATCCAGCAGCTCCTTGCAGAGTATAAGGAAAAAGTCGGACGACAAAATCTTCATTTGTAACTCCATTGAGATTAATAGATAACATAAAGTTATTTATATGTTCTTCCGCTAGCATGCCTGCTTCAGGATTAAACTTAGGTAGCCATTTTTTAGGATGGGTCGGTATCTGACTCAAGGGCGCAGGCATTAAGACTGCCCCTAGGTTATTCCATGGAGATTGGGCCATTGTTGAACTACTAACAGAGGAAAGCATAGAAGATGATCCCTGTGGTTGGGAAGATGAGGATATTACGATTCTAGATGATTGAGAAGGAGATGTGGAAGTTCCAATGGACTAGTGGACAATAATCTGAAGTGGAGGGGTGGATGGTTGACTTTGTGGTGGAGATGTTGAGATGGATGATGATGACAAAAGAGTCTCAATATCAAACCCTTTAAGTGATTTCCTTTCTCTCTTCCTTGTAGGTACAGGTAACTCGATTGGCTGAACACCAAACTTTTCGCTCTTTAATCTGGTGAGAGGATGAGCAGGGTTATATTGCGAAGTCACACTGCCTTGAGATTTATCAAATCTTTGAGGTGATATAGAGAATCGCTAGAGTTTATGGATCAAACATTCAACTTCAGGAGGTTCAATAGTAGATTCTTCTAAAATCTCACGGTTTGTGGCAGCGACTATTGTTCTTTCGACTTGTTGCTCTAGATTTAAAGATTCTAAGTGCGATGGAGAAGTCGGGGGAGATGGCGAGGGTGATTTACTCTCAGAATGGTATTTAGATTTAGACTTACTTTCCATTCACAGTTTAGGGCCCTCCTTCTAGCGCCAAATATGTTGAAGCCCCGAAAATTGGGTCTACAATAAGGGGGATACCCACCCGGTCCGGACCTTGGTTAGCAGCTCCTTTTCTGTTTGGTATAGTGGGTCCGACTGGAGGTGTGATGAGAATTGATATTTCTTTTCTAAAAGTTCCTATGTAAAATTATTTTATTCTAAATCTAATCTAATGACATGCAATTGTATTCTAATAAACATAAATATCTAATTCTAAACTAAACAGGGATATAATCTTTTTGTTATGCGATCTAAAATGATTTCAAATAACAATTGGTAATAAAGATCATTCAACTGTTATGAGAAAAGAATTCGATGAAGATAAACCACTTCGTATAAAAAGGTAGACGAAATAGTTGTGAAAAACATATCGCATAATAAGCTACTCATATATTAAGCAAAAATAAATAGCTATCATTGTACAGAAGTGCCAAATGATAACTCAAGCATTCACGCATCAATATATAAACAACTGAACATGAATATCACTTTAACACAAAGGCAGAAATAGTTAAGAGATAAAAGTACCATTTATAACTAGTTCTACTCATGAGCTTCAAGAAATAATGAATTATCTCTTCTTAATCCAACATCCACTAAGAGTACAAAAGTGGAACATCAGTAGTAGATATTAAATGCAGATATCAATAAATCATGTTCCATTCATTCATCAAAACCTCCTCGGAGGGTGCAAAAGTGCATGTTCTGAGGACAAGTTTTTGACAAATTTCAGGGCCCTTCTCTAAATGCATGAGAAGGGTTTAAATACTACTAACTAAATCTAAAAATACTTTATTACAAAAATGTAGGATACGGTTTAAATGTCCATCCTCATTGTTAGCTTCATATACCAATAGGTTTCATTTTTCATGATTAACAGTGGAAGTGCCAAAAATGTTCATCCTTTTCATGCTGCAAAAGTTCCATTTTTGAAGAATTTCATAGTTAAGGGAGGGCCAAACAGCTTAATCTTGGCCTCCCTAGGTTTAAATTGCTTGTTTTAGAAAATAGAGAAAGAAAATTTGTCCAAACTATTTAAACTTGGCAGATTATTAGCTAGGTAAAGAATTAAGGAGCCCAACTGCTTAATCTGGGCCCTTGGAAGAAATAAGGGTAGTTTTTATATATGAGGGAAGTTATGAAAGAAAACAGTAATCAGGGTGTGCAAGTCTAAGTACACCTTTCCTGAAGTAACAAAAAATGCTAGGTGTATTAGGCTGGGTAGGTAGCCTGGGGTTGCAGAAGCAAGATCATCTTTAGTTTTGACCTAAACAAAGAAAACTCATCTCATTTGAAGCAAGAGTACCAAGGCACTATTTGATGGAAAGGTTTGGAAGCATGTCTAACTCCCCCTTCATCCCCTCAGAAATCATTCACTAACATCCCCTCAAGGACCTTGGGATCTGCCCAAAAAGTCCATTTTCACTCCATTCTGGTTGAGAACCAAGTTCACTTCTGAAGTTAACTTAGTGAAAAGAAACCACATTTCTTGTGTAAAATTAATATTTACACAATCCATTCATTTCCCTATGCTTAAGTCTCTATTCTATAAACTTAGCATGCATCCATCTCCTTTCTATTCCATATTAACACCTAACCCTATTGTCTAGCTCCCTAAATCATTTCCCCCTTCCCCTATTCTACAAAAACTATATAAAAACCCCAAAAACACTAAAATATTCCCCCCATGGCAACTATAGCCTAATAACCAAAGTTGGGAAATATTAGGTTCATTTGGAATCTAGTATTAGCCTATCCGCGTCCACTTACCCTTAGGATTTATTTAACACCCTGTTAAATAAATAACTATGTTCAGCCAAGCATCCCATGCACACCGTATTGGGGTTTTATTAATATTCGATTGATAAAACAACCAAATCCCAAGCGCGCCTTTTACCCAATACTTAAGGTTTTAACCCACCCGCAGCCGTGAAAAAATTTACGTTTATCGGGCGCGTTGTTCTGTTAAACCCCGAGCGTTTTGCCCTCCCGTCCACCGTCGGATCGTCTCTCCCAGATCCGACAGCCCTCATACATACCGGGTGCCCTTTCATGACGGCACGATAGTACCCGATGGTCAACGGTTTCACCGTCGTACACCGGGACAGCTGTCGACCGCTTATTGCATCGGGCCGCCCCTGATGCATACCGCTCCCGTACCAAAAGCAGTCCGACGCAAACCGCTTACCTCCCTCCCCTGTAGCTTACGTCACTGTATGACGTTGTTGCCACGTTGCCGCCACATTACCGCCACGTTGCGTGCCACTGTACTATACCTAAGCCATGTCACCTGCTGACGTCATCACTCTGCCACCGTGTCATGCTGACATCACCATCCACGTCAGCCACCATGTCATCTTCCGTACCCGCTACCTGAAAAAAATATGTCATGATGACGTCATCCAAGGAAAGTGCCAAAAAGCGCCAAATTTCCAAAATTTGGTTAAAAGTCAGGAAAACGACTATTTTTTATTTATTTCTGTTTTCATTGTGTAAATGATGTGCATGCATTTTTCCGCTATTTTGCACTCCCGAAAGCCTCTATAGACTGCCAACCTGCAATCCTGCTCTGCAACAGCGCTCCACAGCTCAACCTGTACCTCTCTAAGCGCCCTCAGCGCCCTGTAAAGAGGTATTTATCTGCATTTCACCTGAAAGCCCTGTTTTTTCTCTTCTCTGTTCAAAATTGCCGAAGGTACCTGCATTTTTCTCCATTAGCACTCCTACCAATCCTCCCCTGCTCGGCATTTCTTATTTGAGCTGGTAATTCACAGCAATCTTGCAAATTTCAATTAATCTCCTCTGCAAACGAGCTATTCCAACACTACATTCATCTATATTCGCTCACAAACTCCACGAATCGCTCAAACTTTGAGTTAATTCAGCTGAGCTCCCTGTTCTGATTAATTGCAACCTATTTTCCTAAAGGGAAACCCTCAGTTCCCCTTTCCCTTTGCAGACTTGTGCCCCTTTGGGCGAAATCCAACTCCACTTCCTTCAGCGCTCAATCCACAGAGCCTGCAATTCAACAATTCTGTCTGAAGAACCCAATCAAAGGGCTGTAAATTTTTCATTCATCATAAACTGAATACACAGAAATTGGTTTGGGAAAGAAAGTCAGTTTCAAACTATTAATAACACCCTGTGAGCTTAAATTCCACTTCCTGTTGTTGTTTGACACCTACATTGCCATCCATACCAGCACTATCAGATATGGAGACTCCAGTAGCCCTGAACATTGCTCCTTTAAATGCTCCACATATGGACTTAGACTGGCTACCATTAGTTGACAGAGACTTTCAGATAAGAGATATGATGGGCCTTATTGCTCACCTCAAAGTTGTGGGCCAATTCAAACACAATCATAGGAATAACAGTGATATTTTGGGGATTTGGCAATCCAGCATGCCCCTCTATTACCTTCCAGAAGTCAATGTGCTACTTGATTTCATCCACCTATGCCATGCACACTATAAACCCACTCTGAGGGAAATTCTCAGACCAGATGGGTCTGTGCTCTTCTATATCACTCCTGAGGCTATAAATGAAATCTTGAACTTTGAACCTCCTCAAACTCTGGTTCCCCTCACTATGAAACTCTTGGTGGATCAAGGTGCAAGGCTCTCCAACACAGAAATATCAAGAGTTAGTCAGTTGTTTATGAAGCCAGAGTGCCAATATGATCATCCTCCTCCCTATCATCAGGTTTCATTTAATGAAACAGGCCAGCTCATGGTGGACATGATTCCATACATCTTAGGCTGCAAAACAGGAGAATTTGTAACTGAGACTGTATTCTTTCTCCTAACCATATTCACCCCAGGGCAGCCCCCTGCTATCATGTATGTCTATGCCACGTCCATAGCAAACAAAATACATGAACAATTCATGATGATGGAGAGAGAAAGATTGTTTAAATACACTTCTTATATATACCACTTGCTGCTCTACTATCACCCAGATAGTTTCAAGGTTCCTCTCAGGAGATTAGACCCAAAGGGAGAGAGGAGATCTGTTGTTTATTGGACCTCAGTTTTCCATGAAGTCCACCATTATCCATACTCATATTGTGAGTTTATTGACCTATTCATTTACCCTACTACTTGCCTGTTGATGGTGACTCCTCCTACCAGGCTTACTGTTGAAATGCAAAGGATATTGCATCTTTCCAAAGGCTACAGCATTGGTGATTGGTATTTCTACCAAAACCACACAATAATCAGAATTTATGGGTATGAGTTGTCTCCCTACAAGCTGCCAAGATATGTCCCGATGAGACTTTTTTCCTTGGAATATTTCATGCAATTTAGTCATGCAGACTTAACCCATTTCTATGGAAAAAAGAAGAAGGCACAGCTTAAAATCAAACACCAGTTGGGTCCCTTTGTTTTCAACAAAAGGGAAGAAGCATGGAAAGATGCAGACAACATGCTAAGGCAAGAACTCATGCTGAAATAGAGTTTCTACTGGGCACCATATGACCCTGAACACTTCATAAGCCTTAGAAGAATCAAACATAGGCTTTCAGGATATGTGCACTATCTACTCCCCCACGTTCAACAATATTCCAATCAACCAGAATGGGTAGAAGGAACCTTAGATGATGAAGAGCTCACGGAAGAAGAAAAATTAGAGAGAGACATGAAAGAAGTTGAAAAAAGAATTGACCTAGATTATGTTGCACAGGTCACCTTCACGTAGCCTCAACCAGTGGGAGCAAGCACATCAACTGCTACTTCAAGGCAGCCTGCTAAAGAGGCCATATCATTAGCAGAAAAGGGAAAAGAAATTGAACATTCTGAATAGCAAAGCACAATGGAGGAGCAGCCATCCTCAAATCCGGAAAAGAGTCAAGAGCAAAGCCCTTTAACACAAAAAAGAGCACCTGAAATCCCTTTGCTTCAAACTCCTCACAATGAGGAAAGAGGTAAAAAGAGGGATAGAACAGATGAGACACCCACAGGGACATCCAAGGACCAGCAAGGAGAAAAAAGGCAGAGGCTAAACCCATATGCCGAGGAGGAAATCACTGAAGAGACCATGGGAAACATCAGAGGTGAGGGGACTTATGAGAAGCAGATCCCTCCCATCTTGGAAACATCGGCCAGCTCCTTTCAGCAGGGGCAAGAGAGGCAACCAGGGGAGGTTTCATCCTCCAAACAGCGTACCCAAAGGAGCTCAGATATAAAGAAGGTATTCACAGAGATTAAAGTTAGGAACGAGCCAATAAGGTTCCAGCTTTATAACCAATTAATGAGAATGGCACCAACAAATCAGCAAAGGCTAATGGCAGCCTATGATATAGAAGCAGGGAAGATGACACTCAATCACTTCAGGCCTACTACACAGCAGCCACAATCGGCTACAGATTACATTAGAACCAATCTGGAGGTAGTGGCCAAAGATATACATCCTCTAGACCAGATTGAACTACATAAGCAGACAGGAGAAATGGTGTATTCTACATTGGCAGACAAGGCTCTTTTGGCCCACAGATTGCAGAACTCTCTATACAATACTTCTGCCCAATTAGAGTTGGAGAAGGCATCATCGTTGGCCAAGGATAATAGGATAAAATCCTTGGAGGTGATCATCATAGAGCTGGGACATGATCCCAAAGATCCCAAAGGCACACAAGCCTTGATTAGAAAAAAGGAGGAAGACATACCAGCATTAAGAAAACAAATGAAGCTGCCAGTCACCATACATCCTCAAACTGCAGAAGTAGCACAACAAGAAGAAGTAGAAGATGTGGTAAGTCTACTTATGAGGATGAATGAAAGGATAATGGAAATGGAGAAAGCATTGGAGGAATCTCAACGAGGGAAATAGCCAGAGTTGACCCCTCAGCCACCACAAAATGCTCCAATTGTACCAGCTCCGATGATTACGGCTCCTTCAATAGCAGTCACTTCAGCAGCACCTCCCCCAGGTTCAACTTCAGCAGTAGGTGCATTGATTTCAGCAGATCCAACAGCAACAACAGTGCAAGAGGCCAGCTTGAGCATGGAGGCCATGATGAACGAGATTAAAGCTCTTGAATTGCAAATGACAGAGATGAAGGAAACAAAAGAAAATCTAGCCAAGATTGAGGCTAGTTATGATAAGTAAAAAATGACAGTTGCTGAGAAAACCAGGGAAGTAAAGGACCTGGAAAATAAGATAAAGGCCTTGGAGAAAGTCCTCACTCTCCATAGGACCTTGACTGAGATAAAAACAATTTTGTGGAATAGAATTGGCCAATCTCTTACTGAACAATGGCCAAGAATACAAACCATGTTTGACCAAGTAGAATTGATGACTGTAGCTCAGCTTGAAACTCATAAAGCCAAAACATTGCTAGCAAATAAGCCTAAACAAGCTACTCGGTTAATTCACTTTTTGAATACTAGTACTGGTGACCAGCTGGCAGTACTAAACATCCAAAACAGGACAGAGGCTATAATAAAAGTTAAGAAAGTGCTGACAATGAGGAATTTTGTCCAAACTATAGAAAGGAAGTGCCAAGAAATGCAGATAGAGGTAAATGCCTTTAGACAGAGGCTTGCAAATTTGCAAACCAAAGGCTTACCCAACCTAGTTACCAGTGCTGGAAGGTTATTAAAGTAGGAACAGTACGCAAACAGGCTGAGTTCTTTCATACAAAATCAAATAACAGCATCATCCAGCAACACAGAAGAAGCAGTCCCTCCCACAGGGCAGAGTTTATACGACAAGCTGGAGAATTGGTTTTACATAGAGCATGAGGTGGCACACCTTTTTCCAGTTTGGCCGAATTATTATACCTACACTGAAGTTGATGAAACATTATACAAGTTAAGAAAACATCAGTTGCCAACTGACGGTTGGTGGCAAAGTCTGCTTCAGAATTTTAATGTAGTTTGAATCTCTTCTTATTTATTGACTGCATAAGGGAATTGTAGTATGTAGCTCAGCTGCCATAAGATTCAAACTAACATTGGGCAAAATTCACACTGATATTCAAAAGCGCAGAACAGGTATCGCAGGATAGCGCTACAGGACAACATTTCAGGGAAGCGGTCACCCACCGCCAGCTAGAGCCGAAGGGTCAACAGCACACAACACACCTGCCACAACGAGTAAAGAGCTTTAAATGCCTCACTTATTGCTGCGTGATTTTTCCATAAATCGTTATTAATTTTGTCAGAAGTAGATGGATATATTAATGTCCAGATATTTCCCTATGGGATATTTTGTAAAACTCCTATATATACTGGTAAGAGAGATGTATTAAGTGTGGGTTGATGAATTCATTTGATGAGAGACTCGCACTGTATATCTGAGAATTTCTTTAATCAAAGACTGCTGGAACGATTGGAGGAATGACTATTTGCTGTGTTTAAATGGTTGAAGAGTGACTGTGGAATTCTCGTGTTGTTACATGGAACAATAAGTGTTTCTTTGTTCTATTTCGTTATATATGTTTAACCGTTATTGTATCATCGTCTAAATAACAGGAAGAATGAATAGCCTAGAATTTGCTTAATTGCACTCTATGCTTAGTTTCTGTTCTTTCTATATGTTTTCCTCTAAATTAGATATAAATGTGAATTCGTTTCGGCTCATATTTTCCCTAATTCACACATGCATGACAGTTATCTAGGAATTCTTGACTGCTCCTAGATAGAGCTCATTCACCTTCCCTCTGTTAAGTTGAAAGAGAGATTCTTAATTGCCTCTCATTCCTTAGCCCTCATTTCATTCTTATTTCACCTAAATGTTGGTTCATGTAGAGTTATCTTGCTCCATAGTCCCCTTGTGACTGAGAAAGCACACCAACAGCCTTACTTCATGACTCCATGCCCAATGGTATGAAACTCTTATACTCTGCACGCCAACTTTGCTTGAATACATCAATCATCCCACCAAAACTTAAACAAAACACAAAGAAAATCCATAACTAGCCTAAAATCCTTTTAAAAAAAGATAAATCCTAAAGAGAGAGCCCTCTCTGATTGCAGGTAGGCTAGGACCTGAAGTCCAAAGATTGGTTTGTGGTTACCTCGGTCGTATCCCCTTGGGAGTCAAAGGGAACAACCTGAGTGTTAACACTCATTTCAGGAAAAAATAAAGAAAAATTAACACTAAAACTGAATCTAAAACTAAAACTAACAACTAACTATTTGTGTATATGTTCCTTGAAATCACAAGCGTTCAACACTTGTTTGAGGAGAGTCGGCTAGCCAACTTCTGACTTTAACTGTCCTGCAAAAATGGAATCAGTAAGAGCTGGCGCCATCTTCTCGGCAGAATTGATGATACATTTGAGAGTCATGCACTGGCTGTG
>APFE030009632.1:0-19144 GCA_000404065.3 Pinus taeda
TGACAAAAAATATCAGTGTTTTAATGTGTTTTAATGGCTATTTATTACTGCTGATTTTTATTTCTGCAATTTCCAGCATTCTGTAAATTTTCCAGAATTTGTGTTTTTCAGCAAAATTTATTTTTTCCAGCTTGTTGAATGTATGGTTATGGGAAAGGGCATTTAACTACATGGGAGAAATAAGGAGAAACTGAAAACCGGGGTGGGAAAACATAAATTTTAACATTATGCTTTTCAAAATAGATGTAGAGAGGCAGAGTTATGGGACTGGAAAACCACTCAAACTCTTTTTGAGCTTCTAGTGATTCCGGTGATTCTCTATGGTTGTGAACTATGGGCCAGCAGTACATCCGACATGCAGTGGAGACATATTGAGAAAATTCCGAAGCGTTTGATTACAAACAAATTCAAGATTAAAAATGCAGTTCCTTGTGCTATCTTGTTAAGTGAAACATGGACTTCTCCTATTGAGGCAATTGTTATGGTGCGAGACATAAGGTACTTAAAAAAAATTGAACAAATGGAAGAGGGTAGATGGCCCAAGGTTGTCTTTAATGACAGATTGTGCAAGAGAAAATAAATTGGATGTAGCAAAATAACAAATGGTTTAGTAAATGGGGTATTTGCTTGAACGCGTTTCTATAAACAACAAAGAGATAAAAGCTTTTGTTATGGAAAAATTCCATTAGCATACTTGGGATAAGGAGCTAGGAAGAAAGAAAAAGTATTATGTTAAAGTGTTTAATCCCACTCATAATCATCAACCAAAAGCATACATAGAGGTCAATATCTCTTAAAGAGCCAAAAATCGTATTGTTCAGTTAAGGAATAATTCTCATCAACTTCGTTGTGAAACAGGGCACAAGAAAAGGCCAAAAGAAGTGTGGGAAGAAAGAGAATGCATTTTTTGTTCTTCTGAAAAGTGGAAACAAAAAAACATTTCATTTTAGAATGTGAGGTCTTCAAAGACAACAAGGAAAGTTATGCAAATATGCTAGCAGCTATCTCTTGGGATAATCTATTTAACGAGGGGTTTGTTGAGAAGCTGGGAGCATTTATTTTGAAGTTTCACAGAAAATGGCCAAATGAAGAAGCAATCTGTCCCATAGGCTATCTTTAGTGGTGAGAACCAGTATTGCAACAAGAATGCTGCAACTCCTGGGCTGCCAACTTTACTTTTATCAACCTGATAATTCGTAACAAACTTGGAAACGTCGATGTTGTATGCACAAGTACTAGCTCTTACTACAGGTTGTCACTTGGTCAGCCGACGCAAGATCACTAAGAGCTCAAGCCAACTTCTATAGATCTCAGAAGAAGCTCTACGTGTGATGAAAGAAAGAATGATTACTCTCCAAAAGCTATTCTAATTGTAGAAATGAAAAAGACTGGAATGTAAAGCAAGACCTAGTAAACCCTAATTAACAAGCTAATTCTACTTTTACCAATAAACACTATGAAAACCATAAGAGCAATCCCATTACCTGCTCAAGAAAGCAAACAACATTTAACCATGCTATTTTTGGAAGTAAATAAGCAAAAAACATATTTTTGGATTTTTATGTATTTTTATGTGAATTTAACATGCATCTAATTTATTATGTGTGAGTGTGGTAGTGAACAAGTGGCAGTAAAGGGTGGTTTTGGAGCTTGGAAGGAAGGAAGATGGCGTGGATGGGTCCTAGGAGGTCTTAGGTGGCTTTCTGGAGTCTTTTCCCACACTCGACCTTCAAAAGAAAACCTACAGAAAAAACTACAGGAGGACACAGGGAAACTACAGGAGGAAAACAGGGAAACTACAAGAGGAAAACGGGGAAACTACAGGAGGCTTACAGGAGGAGGCCGAGAGCAATTTCTGCTATTTTTAGGGTGTGAGAGTGGATGGAAAAGGTGGATGAAGGTTGGAAGGAGGTGTTAGGGCACCTATGGTCTACCATGAACCACCAGGAGAGAGAAAAATGATTGGGTTTGCTCAAGGAAAGAGGAAGAAGTCCTATGAAAAATGAAAGAAACTAGGGCAGAATTGAGGTGAGGGTTGGGCAGACCTATAGGCCCTGGATCAGATGGAGGATGTGACTATTGTTAAGCTAGCATACTACTAGAAGAAATCTGCTGCAAAGGAACTAATAGTTAACCAAGAAGATCAAGCAACCAATGAGATGGATGCATTTAGGAAAAACAGAGTTTTGCATAAAAATGGTCTAAACTATGATCTATGAAAGGAAATGCTGAAAAATGTTGCAAGCAAGGAAAGCATGAAAGAGGGCTATTGCAAATCAAGAAGTGAACATGACAAGGAAGATCTGAAGCAAAACAAAACTAGACTCTTAACCTATTGAAAAACTGCAAACATTAGAAGTCCTATGAATGAGGAATATTTGTGTTTTTGGGGCAGCAAGAGGGTCTTTGCCTCAATTCATGGCCCCAAAGGGAGGAAGAGAGGCCAAGGCACTATTGCCAGCCTTTTGAATATTTTCTGATCGCTATTCAACCTACTTCAGAAAGCACAAATGGAAGCAAACTATTAAATCATCAAAAACAACTTATTCTTAACCATGAAAGAAATACATCTAACAGCAAATTGATCTATAAGTTGATGTACGCATACAAATACAAATGAAGAGAAGCTTGGCTGCTTGGATTGGGCCCTAACCCAAGAGCTTAAGCTCTCTGAGGTAATTCAGTGCTAGCTCAAAAAGGATTCCATCTTCATTATAAAAAAATAGCAAGTTATATGAAACTGTCACAAAATAATAAGCTCGAAATTTGAGCAGAGTTTATATAAGCAAAAAATCCGACCCTAATGAGGCCCTAGGCCTCTCTACTTATACAGGTGAAGCTACCAACAGCTTCCTTAAAATCAGGGAGGCTTGGCTCCCAAAACTCAAGATAACTATCAGTGATCCTCCACTTGCTCGGCTGCCCTCTAATGCATGATTCGACTGCTTGTACTCCGAGCTGAATGAAGGGGAATTCGAAGTGAGGAGTAATAAATGAGAGGGATTCCCTCCTATAAGTCCTCTCCTTTGTCTACTTCGAGTTATTGCTGCCATTTGACCATTGGATCCTTGCCTTTGACCTCGAAATTCATCAATAATCTGCATTAAAGACATGTTAGACCACATGGAATCATAACTAACTCAACTCACTCTATAAGCATAAATATAATCAAAAAATCATACAATAAGCTACGAGAATCGTTGATTTGACTAGGTTAGGAGGTAAAATGAACCCATATAATTACCCATTTATGAGGCTCATCATCACCCCCTACTGAAGGTGTTTCTCATCCTCTGAGCAACTTAGTCAATCTCCTCATCTTTTATGGCCCTAGTGGCCTCCCTAGCATCCCAAGCTTTTGATGTGGTCTACTCATGTTGGCCATAAAACCCTGGCTTCCTTTCTATGTCCTTCCACTGCTCCTCTTCTTCTTCTTCTTCTCTCTTGCCTTCTAGCATGCCTAATAGGAGTGAGGGACTCAGTTTGAGGCCAATCCAATTGACCTTCAACCTTGCATGGAGCGCTTGTACATTGGCACTCTTTTCAGTGCCTCCTTCAGCCTCATGGGGGAATGGTATTCCCTGATCTACAAACTATGAGGTAAGGTGTTCCATTTTCTCAGGCATGCATGCACATAGTCATCCCCAAGTAGCCTTTGCATATCTTCAAAGTGTGCAATGGCTTGTGCTTGATTGGTTAGATATTTGGGGGCAATCTGAGGGTCATTGGCAAGTAGGTTGTGTGTGCTGATGAGTGCCATCGGATCTGATGGCTCAACTCTTAACATTAATGGCTCATTCTGCTCTTTTATCATCAATCTTTTTATTTCTGCTGCCCTCAATTCTTCATGGTTCATCCATGAGGCCATGGCCATTAGTTGCAGGTCCCCTAACTTGGCAATGGGGTCCCACATATTCATGTCTGTGAGGGCCATGTTGTGTAGGTAGAACTCTACCATTTTTTCTTTATCCTCCGAGGTGCTCTGGTCACACAGGTCCATGACCTGTCTGTAGTCTTGGAAAGGCACTGTGCCTCTTTGTGCCAAAGTATCTATTTAGAACTAAAGCCATTGGTCCTTCAGATAGAGGCCATAAGATTTGGCTGGTGTTCTGCATTGTAATGCCTCCATGGATAAGATGTCCATGTATGCCAACTGAGTCTCTTTCTCTTGCAGCTGCCTCTTTAGGATTTCATTCTCATTTTCCAGGTGGCTTCTTGTGATGGCTTCTCTGTCCCGGAGGGCACTTAATTCTCTGCCCATTTCCCTGAGTTTGTTTTCCATATGGCCAACATCCTCAACTCCTTTGGATTTGGCTATCTGCATCCACCTATGTGTTCTCACTCTTTCTTTCTCCAATTCAAAAAACAATGGGATTGCAAATTTCTATGGGATTACTTTGCCTCCCTCAAGTAGATTGTAATAGGAGGCAAGACTAGGCTGGGGGTCAAGTTCTTGCAGCTCTTTTGCTTCCTCCTTCACCTCTAGATGTCCTTCTATCCTTTCCTCAAGCTTTGGGTCTCCTGTAGTTTAGACAGTTTCCCCTGTAGGACTGTCTCAGCCTCCTGTAGTTCTGGTTTTCGGTCCTGTAGTACTGCCTTTCCCTTCCATGCAGAAGATCTTGGAGTCCCCCTTTCATATGTGATAGGTATCTTGGAGGGAGACTCTTTCACCTTGGTAGATGGTGAATCTTCAATGGTAATGGGAACTTTTGAAGAGGACTGAGGTTTGCCTGTTTTAATCCTTGTGGTTTTCCTTGCCCTGAAATACATGGAGGTCTGTCTTTTCCTCTTCTGTTTTGGCTTGGTTGGTGTATTGAGGGCAGTGAGGGCAGTTGCTGCCTCTCTTTCCAAAGTCTCAGAGGACTCCTCCCCTTTCTCTGCCTTCTCTACCTCCTTTTCTCCTTCTTCTGCCTCTTTTTCTATCTCTTCAACTTTTCCCTCCTTTGTTTCTTTTCCTTCCTTCTCACTTTCTTGCTTTGTTCTGCCACCACTGGCTTCATCTTCTCCTCCTTGTTGTTCTTCCTCCTCATTGCTAGTAGGACTGACATCATAGGTTAATGCTTTTATGTCATCTTCAGCTGTCATGTTTTAGAAAACTTCCCATGCTATAGGGAGTTTAAAGGTATGGAGGGCTTCCTCCACTAGGAGTTTGATTAAGCCATGGTGAGCTAACTGCCCTGAGTTTCTTGCTTGTGCCTTGGTGATGGAGTCAATGAGGGTCTAAAGGAGAAAATAAGGGATACTGAGCTTTTGGGGTGTTGGGGTATCCATGCCATATCTCAAGTAATAATGGATTCTGAAATGATAACCATAGACAATGTTGTGCTTCCCCTCACAAGAAATGTATTTGATTATTTGGTAGCTAACCTCATCCCAGGGATATGGTATACTAGCCCTTCTAATTCCATTTTTATCTTCCACAGGGGTTTCATTATTTTGGAAGAATTTCTTCTTGGCAATCTGGCCAATGGGTTTTTTATCTTTACTCCAGGCCAGTCCAAGAGGAAGGGTAGTGACCCTACTGATGAATTCTAGGGTTATTTTGACAGAGAGGTCTCTAATGGTTATAGTGGCATGTGTCCTTGTGTGAGGGACTAGAGAGAGAGCAAATTCTTTGGCAATCTCCTCATCAAACCCTCAGAATTTCTCAAAAAAGTTCATCTAGTGGAGTTAGTGGGCTCCCTTCTCATAAACCCTCCTGTCATATTGCCTGTGCTTTTTTAAAAAACAAATATGGAGGTGGAGACAGAGAGGTTTTGAGAAAAATAAAAAACAGAGGAGACTGTTTTTTTTAAATCAACAGTTTTTTTTTTTTTTGGATGTATTTCCTGCCTTCCTAAACACTGATTTCACTCTCAAATTGAGACCACTTCTTTCATGTATGAGAGAGATAAGAGATCCAAAACCAAAGTGATGATGAGTAATGATCTCACCTCACTTATATTTATATACAACTTAGGAGTTTGAATTAGCCTCGGCCTACATAAGTCCCAAAAATAAAATAATGTTCTAATAACTTAGCTTTTGTAGACAAGCCCACCAAACTAGCTCATAAATGAAAAGTAAGCCTCTCAAGAGGTCAGATAAAAATCTATGCATGTCGTAGGGCCCTCTAAGAGGCCTAATGAGGTCCATGGGTGCCATAATGAAGAGAAGGACCCTCAAAACCAGTGGACAAGGGAGTGGCCCCTTGTAATAACATGTGCTCCTCTAAATGACATCTGGGGCACACAAGTGTCCTCATGGGTCTCCAAACAAATCGAAGATGTCTTTAGATCACTTGCAAGGGCTAGGATGATGGTGTAGATGATGCCACATCATCGTGCAAGTCCTGGATCATCTGCCAAGTGTATGGTGTAGATCTGGGGCCAGTTGGGCATGATGGATCAAGTGCATCCTCCTCGTCTAATAAGTGAACCACAAGCAATCTCTGAATGGTTGTGGGAATCCATGGAGTGAAATTTGTTGTTGTGGAGGCCCATGGCTCTAAATGCTCACCCTACATGTGCCAATGTAGCCCTCTGGAGGATTAAGACCTCGTATAGCGAAACCAAACCCAAGATGGAAACCATCTGCAATCCTGCATAAGATCCAATGCGTTCCCCTAGCCTTCCAGTACAACAAGTCATTAAACAAATCAAGTAAATGAGCTTACCTAATCATGGACCACATGTGGGACTTCATAATGGCCTACCCTTCCATAATGGGCTTCAGGGTGTGCCAATGTCTCCTAAACTCCAAATGGGATTAACCAATAATCCCATTAGGTGGTTTCTACTTCTAAAGGGGGTAATATAGTCAAGGTACATCCTTCAAGAGGTGGTGGCATGTGACAGATAGGTGAATGGAGTAGGGACTAAGAAGGGGCAGCTTTGGGTCACATGCTGAGGTGCAAGGGTAGCTAATAAGAGGGAAGCCCACACTTGGCTTTATAGTGTGTTGGAGGGAGAAATTGTTGTACATGAGGTGCCCCGTCCTTGATTTTTCCACCGTTTTTTATATTCCTTTTTCCTTTTCATGATTTTCTTTGATTAACTGCTCAAGGCTCAAGGGGTTAGAGCATGATGTATAAGATATAACAATGAATTCCCCCTTTTAAAGTTGGGCAGTTCATTGCCCACCAAGGTTTGGGACAATCATGGGTTCCTATATGATGAAAAAAGCTCATAGAACCTGTAGGAACCAGGGTGATGGCCATGATAATGGGGTAGAGCTCATGTATTAGCTTTTGCCTACGTGCTAAATGTGTTTGTCCCGGCCATCTTTTCCATTTTGTGGTACATTTTCCTGTTGAATGTGGCCATATATGCTTTTATCTTTCTTTTTAACTACATCAACCTTCGAGATTCATTCCAGGCCATGACCCAAGGTGTGGGCAAGGGGAAGGGGCATGCTAACCTTATGTGGACCCAGGTGAGAGAAATGATGAATGGGGTAAAAATGATTGGAAAGAGGGTAACATAAGCGGATGAGGGAACGAGACCACGCAACCAAAATTGGGGTTTCCCATAAAATACCATCCATGGAACCAAATGGTCAATAAAAGAGATCCCACAGCACTAAAATCCAAGGTTAATTCCTAAAAGGGGTCTAGGGGACAAAAGCAAATACCTAGCCCATTCTTTCCGCCAAATCCCCATCCATGCCCAAAAGTGTCCATGATAAGCAAACTATAATACTTAATTTCGAAATGACAAGGCATACCTTTAGATTCAGGAGGTCCACCTTCAAACATACAATCATGGTAGATGGGCGAGGGACCACTTCACTGGCTCAAGTCACGGAGAAAATGGCACAATGAGCTAGTTGGTGGATGCAAAGGGTTGTTGCTTATCGGCTTGAGGACCATCTTGGAGAAAATTTTCTCCTCAAGATATTACCCACAAAATGGTGGGTAACACAACCTTCCAACAGCAGAAACTTCGACCCAACACTTTTAGAACTTCGACCCTTCCAGCGGTAAAACTTCGATCCAGCAACTGGCCTAGTAACTTCGCATAAGAGAGAGAAAGAGATAGCCCAAAACCTTCGACTTGTATTTCGTCTTTCTTCACCTTGAACTTCTCACTTTTCTGAGCCTCTTTGATGGAGATCAAACTTCTTGAGTTGATGTCTCCAAATGAAATCGAATTGCTTATATATATAGGCTTTAGGTGAGGTCGAATTGCCTAGATTGAGGCCAACTTGGTGTGGAGGTGACAAATACCTAATTTGACTTAATAATAAACTTTTTTACATGATTCAAAAACCCAAGAAGGTTCTCTTTAAAGTTTAAACGGACAATGACTCTAATGATTCAGAATAAATTCTAGAAGTCCTCAATGGGGACATTGACCTAAAACATGAAAACCCAAGCATGAAACCCATGCTTTAATAATTCATAATAATAATAATATATTTTTCATTCTTTGACTCAAGAATAAATATGATTGCATTCTTCAACAACCTAAGGGGATTCAAATTGGGCACAGTGGCACAGAACTAGCCAGATGCCCAAGAACAGCAATAACTACTAGTTAAGCTAACCCCTTGGACTAACTTATCCTTATTTTTCTATACAAACAAATTTGCCTTTTAAAGCAACAGTTTTTAAATTAACATATGAATGTTGGGCAAGTAAAAAGCAGTTTTTAGTTCAAACTTCAACCATCAAAATGTATAAAGATGTACACCTAAGTGAAACTCCCATTGATATTCCATTAACTTAAAAATTAAAAACTGATTGTTACCATTCGATCCAAGATTTAAAGATTATATAAATTTTAAGTGTTGTGGAATGCCATATGTTTACTTACCCATGGTTAGCAATGACGAGATCATTCTCCCCTGTGATCTCAAGATGCCAAGGAAATCGAAGTCCACTTATTTGCTCCCCTTCAGAATCATTGCCATCCAATTTTTTTAAATGCAGTCTCTTCATTAACCTGTCTATGAATTCCCATATACCATGTCCTTGATTGACATGTGATGCAGGATAGAGTGTTTGCACTGTCCTATTCTCCATATCTGCCTTCCTAATTGCATGATTCTGAGAATAATAAACAATGAATTTGGGATAAGCAATTAAAAGAAAGAGGAATCCCTGAAAACTGCTAGTGTACTTAAAATTTAGCTGAATTAGAAAAATGAGAAGGACGTTATTATAGCAAACAAAATGGTCGAAGTATTCATCTGAAGAAGTTATTAAGATGCCATTTAGAATCGCTGGTAGATAATGTCAATGCTGCAATTTGTTTACTTTGGCAGTATGTACCTCTATCACTCAAAAGCACTTGGACTTTCAGATACTGATAGGCACAGGGATCAATTGGAGAAGTATCAAATATTTTTCTGAGGATAACTCCATAAAAGCAATTAAGACTCGTGGCAGTGGTAGTATCGATGCATAGATAAGCATTTACTGTACATTCTAGATGATATTTCAGTAACGTATGCAGAAGGATCCATTCTTTCTCACATCACTGAATGGTTGATCTGTTCCCATGCCCTTGCATACAAACTTATAATCAAAACAGGGAACCTTTCTGTCCAAAAGATTACAGATTCAAAGCACTGAACATCTAATTAGCTCAAAAAACATTGTCAAACATATAGAAATAGGAGTGTAAAGTAAGCTCTATTTTTGTTTCTTCTAAATTGCATTACAGGCAACAAATGCCATTACAAGCTAATAAAGAGGCCCATAAGATGCCATACATTCGCGTAGCCTCCCATACCATCCATGATATGACCTTATGTACTCCTCAATATCCCTCCAAATCCACCCAGCTCACCAGATTAAATATAACAATCATTCTACTTTAATAAGTTTGATCCACTTCCTCATTGAGTTTTCCAACCTTCAAGTCTTCTATGGGGTTTCTTTGCCACAAACCCTAGGTCCTTCTTACACAAGGACTCAAACCCTAGCACCTTCCTCCCTTGCATAAAGACAATTACAAAAACTCGAGTCGATATTATCTTCAAAGTACAACAGACCTAACAAACTCTGACATCTTTAACACATGATGATGTGAATGTGATGATTGAAAAATAGATTCTTTCCTCTTTATATGGAATAGCTTAGGGAGGCCAATAGTTGTAAAGTAAACAAGGTTCATGTTGCCGCAAAATCTAGCAAGCCACATGCAAAGCTTCACTGGGTGGGGCCAAACCTTATCACAACAGGACAGAGGGTTGGCACTATCACAGTATCACCTTAGCAACCTTTTTCTTGCTCTTCAATGGATTTAAACCACGAGTGAGGCTTCCCTAAATCAACTAGAAACATGTTCTAATGCTATCACTCAAGGTAATGAGTGAAAATTTTGTTGTTGGATAGAGTATTGGCAAGCTCTAAGATGGCCTATGTATTCTATGCTATGGTTCAAACATTCTTTGCCTTGACCAAGAAATCGACTGCTATAAGTTACGGCTTGGGTGATATGCAATGATGAGATATTCAATATCATATAGCAGCCTAGGAAAACATCTTACAATGATGTTCAACAAAAAAGGAGCAAAAACTTCCAACAGTCACCACATTTAGACTAGGGAATTATTTCTATGGCTATTAAGTATGCATAAACAATAACATTGTTGAAAGATGTAACTAGTTTCGGTCTTCATTATTGTACCTCTATGTATTTTATGTAAAAATCAAAAAGAAGAAAAAGAAAAATTATTTTCAAGCACGGGTTTCATGCTCAAAACAACTTTAATTGTTATTATTTATTAGATAAGCATGTTCTTCGGGCTTCTAGGTTTTGTTGAGTCTAAGAGTCAAAGTCCTATTTGGACCTCTTGAAAGGAAAAAAAAAAGGAAAAAGAATTTCTATTATGTAATTTTGGGTCAAAAATCACTTTAGATGCCAAATCGGCCTACAAGACAAGTCAGCCCTGCCCCAATGGACATGTTTGTTCGCACCCCTCTAAATAGTATAAATAGATGATGATAGGAGCTCATTCGGAGACATGCTTGTGTTGAAATATGTAACTAGGTTTCGTCTTCATAATGTCTATTGTAATCATGATTTTATGTATTTGATGTAAAGAAGAAAAAGAAATTTATTATTGTGATTCTTGATGCATGGATTTCATGCTCAAGGTAAATGTATTTATAGGTCAAGCACCCATTGAGTGCTTCTAGGTTTGCCATAGAACTATGAAGTCAAAAGAGTCATTGTCATACATGTAAGACCCCTTTGGGCATGTCGTATCTTGTAAAGACAAAAATGTCAAGGCACTCCAAGACCTTGTCAAACAAGTCAGCCTACAAGAAGGATCAAGTCAGCCTCATGGACAACAATTCAACCTTCAAAGAATCCTATATATAGGAGACATTGACCTCACTTGAAGAGCACTCATTCACCACAAAAAATTTGATCAAGGAAGAGAAGGAGAGCGAAGAAGAGGAAGACTAAAGGAATGAACTCTTTGAATATTGTTTTTGGGCTATCTTCTCCTCACATGTGCAAAGATTAGGGCAACTTTACTACAGCAAAGTTGCATAAGAAATCGTTGGGAAGTCGAAATTGCAAAAGAAACTGCTGAGAAGTCAAAGTTGTTGGAAAGTTGTTGGGCAAGTCGAAGTAGTTGGAAAGTTGTTCGGCAAGTCAAATGCTGGAAAGTTGTTGGGCAAGTCGAAGACGCTGGCAAGTTGTTGGACAAGTCGAAGTTGCTAGCAAGTTGTTGAACAAGTCGAAGTTGTTGCAAGTTGTTGGGTCAAAGTAGCTGGAAATTATTGAAATTGTTGGAAGTTGCTAGGTCAAAGTAGCTTAAAGAAAAGTTCGTTAAGAAGACATTTGACTTGATCTTGGAGGGGTCTTTGACAAGGGTTTTACGTCTTGGAATTCATCATTTGAAATTCTATAAAAAGAGAAGAGTTGTGGATTTTCTTCTCAAGAGAGGTTTTGGCCCTGGCTGACAACCTACATTTTGTGTCTCCTTGTCATATTGATCTCCGTTGTTTGGTAGTTGTTTGATGATAGAGAAATCTCATAATAATTAATTGAAAGAAAAAGTTAATCAAATTAAGTAAAATTACATCACAAGCAGTTACCAAAGAAAGAGAAATCACCTAATTTAGCAGCCCCAAATTTCTCAACAACTTGGATGAGTTTTTAATCTGAAATTTCGCAGAAGGTGAAATATGAAGTGGAGGGATGAGGTCTGAAATGAAATATACTTAAGTTCTTTTCAGTTTTGTAAAAGACAGCAATCATGATGGAAAGTATCTCAAGCATCAAGATGCATCAGTGTTGGAATGAAGGTGACATTGTCATAGAAGCTTGGAAGGATAACTGAAGTAGAAGACTACATGGTTGTAGTAGTCATCATGATAGAAAGAAAGTAGCTCATGGCATCTCCATTGGAAGCATATAAGGAAAACCAAAGTAGCAGTATATATGGTTGGAAGAAAGTGATCTAGCATTTTAGAAAAAGAAATCATCATACTCATCATTAGAAAGTGTTGAAAAATCTAGGGCAATTTCAAAATTAGATTTCTCTTAACTATGATAACTACTTGTGATATATTTTCTTCACTTACTTGTGTTCTTCTTATTATTATGATGTGTTATCATCAACCAGCTATCAAAACAAGAAAATCATCAAAGCACAAGTACACAAGATGTAGGCTCCAAGCAAGGGAAAAATCCTCTCCATATCATGAGAGGAAAAACCCTTTGAACTCTTTCTTATAGAATCTTTATGGATGAATCCCAAGACCCAAACTTTGACTCAAGAACACCTTCAAAGATCAATATGACAATACCTTCAAAATGTAGCCAATCAAGTTCTTCTTCCTGCAACTTATGTCTGCAATGTAGATCTGCAATTTTACTATAATAGGCTGCTCATTAGCTCAAGGAGAGGCTCACCTAGCCTTCCTATTCCTTCGTCGTCCTTGGGATTGGTTTCCTATACCAATACCCCTAACCTTATCCTTGGAACGAAGCTTTTTGAGGCCAAGAGGATGACTGTCCTAGAACACTGAGGACAAGTCTGCAATTTCTCAGGAAACAGTTACACGTGAGAGAGTTGTTAGGAATCTTCTAGCCCTACTATGCCTTCACTCTCTTGTAGACTTCTTCTTGGTGTTTTTCTCCTTAAAAATGCTTCAAGATCGAACCCTTTACTCTACAAAATGACCATCCAATATGATGCCCTAGTCTTGGATCTGTTGTTGCACGTGTGAACAGACTTCTTGGTATTTTGGATAACAAGACAGACTTGTTTGTTGGACTGCGGCTCCTTTCTTCGACCTTTCACTTCGACTATTCTTCTCTTAGAGACCCAGTTCGAATGTGTCCTTGAGGAGGTATCTTGGCTGCCTATATATAGGCCTTAGACCTCATCCTTTGCGCCGACATGAACCCTTGATCAGGCCGACTTGATGAGAGGCTTCTAGAGTGTCCAAACAAATCATTTCAAGCAGCTTCTTGATAACATTTCAGAGGGGACATCTTGGAGTATTTCAACTAGTGTTGCACTAATCGCGATTTTTTCAAATCCGAGATATTATCGGCTGATTAAATCGCAAATTTAAATAAATAAATTATGAGGAGGTGGTGACCCAAGCTACCCCTGTCACCAGCAGAGGGCGTGGTCTACCTCCTGTAGCTCCTAGTTCTTCAGCTTCTAGAGCACAGCAGAGTCTACTACCAAGTCCACTGACCTCTACATCTAGAGGGACAAAGGAAATCAGTAGTATTAGACTTCAGTTATTTGGTTCATTTCATTGTATATGACATTATGACTCATGATATGAGATACATTATTATATTTTTTATTGATATTTTCAGGCTGAGTTGCGAGTCATGAGTCAAGACTTATTATTTAGGACATGATTCACTGTTATGTGTGATGTGGCACTAGAAATGATATTAAACATCTTATATATCAGTTTTTTTATCATATTTATGTGTCAATGTATTTATTTTATGTTGTAGATGCTTTAGATATTAAAAAACTTGAAAAAAATTAATATTTTTGTATGTTACAATTTTTTCCCGATTTTTACCAAATTTTCCCTAATTTTTACGATTTTTTCCTATTTTTTCCCCGCACCGAATTAATCCCGATAACAATTAGTGCAACATTGATTTCAACCATGATCTTGAAGGACTTTTGACTGATAAAAATTACATTTTTCAAGTGTAACAATACATGATTGTCTTCACCTTAAATGACCTAACCTAAGGCTCTCAATGGGAGCCACAACTAGATCAAGAAACTTCTTGAGCATGAAACCCATGACTCAAGCAATCAATTTAAAATTTTCTTGATACAAAAAATTACATTATTACAAGATTTGTCATTATGAAGACCAAACCTAGTTACACTTATTTTCAACAGAAAGGAGCATTTGCAAAATAAGGGATCATCTAGATTCTCCACTAGAGTCTTTATAAGATGGTCCACCTATACTTGGATGAGGCAAGTGTCTCACTGATAGTCTACAATCCACCTTGTGTGAGATCCACTAGTAAGGTATGATGACGAAGTAGTGCCATCTATTGTGTTGTTTGAAGTATGTTCATCTTCAAACAAGAAAAGGAAGTTGCTAGAAGGAAGTCTAGATGACCAAAAGAAGGAAAATATATGTATATATTTGATAGAGTCATGTCATCATATAGTTGCAGATAGCTTGGTTGAATTGAGAATGATTGGAGGAGAAGGATCTTTTCCATTAGGATGATGCATGAAAGCATGTAGGCAATGTGCCTGGAACTCTTCTACATATTGAGAAGATGAAATCAACATAATATGACCTCATATGGAATATGAGGTGATTGAAAGTCATGGTTCCTATGTTGAAAGAACCATGTAAAGCAATATGTGAAAAGGAAGAAAGAAGAGTTTGTGGGAAGATGCATCTAAGATGAGGAATCAACATTTGATATTCACTAGAAGAGTTAGCTATGACATCTCCATGGAGAAGGTATGAAGACCCTGACAAAGTCTGAAAAAGAAGGAGACCCTTGATATTGAATGTCTTGGAAATGGATTCATACATGTGCAAGATGTTGATGTTGGGAAAAGTTGATGTCATGACGAAAGGCCATCTTAACAAAGGTAACTTTGGTTTGACGTTTTTTATTTTTATTTTTGAAATCATTTGTTTGGGTTGTTACAAGGTGTTAAAATTGGCAACTAGGGCAAAACTTCATGTGGGTCATCTTATTCATGGTTGATAATATGTTCATTAGATTCCTCTCATCGAGAGGTGTAGGATTGATATAAAGATCATCCGATTCCGATAAGTATTCATGGAGATCTGAATTTATTTTGATTATGGAATTATTATCAAGCCGACCTACAACTCATGTAGGCTCAGAAGCCCAACAGTCGCATCTATTCAAACACCAACGTTGTGTATAAATATAGGAGGACTTTTCCTCATTTGGACTCACTCATCTCATCACATTTCTCTCTCTCTACTGCGCAGAAAAGAGTCTCTCCCTCAACATGTGAAGCCGGAAGCTGCTGAAACTAAAGTTGTAACTGCAGAAGTAAAGTTTGACCTGCGTGGACTAGAAGATCTCCTCATCTGAACTGCGATGTAGGTTCATTTGAACCTCCTCTAAAAGCCGCAACTTTTGGTGGTGGAATCAAGTCAATCCGACAGACGGTTTGCAAGATATCGACTACCCTAGATTGAAGGAAGCTGCTGAAACTGAAGCTACAACTACAGAAGTGAAGTTTGACCTACGTGGAATAGAAGATCTCATCTGAACTGCGATGTAGGTTCATCTGAACCTCCTCTGAAAGCCACAACTTTTGGTGGTGGAATCAAGCCGATCCGACGATCGATTTGTGAGATATTGTCTGCCCTAGTTTGATGATGAAGCCACTAATGTTGATGCTCTGATCTAGGGTTTGCTTCTGCTAATATAAATCAGATTTATTGTACTATTTCTCTCTGCTGAATTTTTGAAGATAAAAGAAGATTTGATCAAAGGGTTTCCCCACACATTGTGGGGTTTGCCGCTGGCTAGTCGCCACATCTTGTGTCTCTTGTCTTGGCTTGTTTTATGTCGATCGTTTAATGTTCTATCTACACTTTACTTTATGTACATGTGATTGCTAATCTGTGGAATATAATAAGAAAAAGAAGTAAATTGTTATAAGCATAGAACATACCATAACTTAACATTGAATCGGAGCTGAAGTGAAGACAAAGACTGAGCAAGTGCAAGAGAAGATTGGCAAGGCTATCCTAAAAGAACTATGGGGTCCTCAACACTCTTTCCTGCCGAAGACAAGCTCCATGAGAAAGCTGACTATCACAGATGGAAGATGTTTATTGATCTAACCCTTGAGGATCAAGGAGTGTTGGATCATGTGAGAGGCAATATTATTGAGCCTCCATCAAATGCACCTCCTGCTGCCAGGAACAAATGGAAGAACAAAGAAGTTAAAGCGAAGAAGATCATTCAGGACTCTATCGACAAGCACTTGCTGGCCTACATCTCTGAACTGGACACCTCCAAGGAAATATACGATAGACTAGTAAGTTTATTTAAAGTTAATGATGCAAATCAAGTTTTGTTTCTTTGAAATAAGCTGAGGGAAATCAAGAAGGGTAAAGATGAGAGTATGCAAGCATACTTCTTAAGAATAACCGAGATCAAGAACGATCTTCTATCTATTGGGGAGACTATTACTGACAGAGAAATGGCACTCACAACCCTTGGCGGATTATCATCCGAATGGTACATGTTCAAGACTACTCTTCTGAACAATAATGTAATTCTTGGTTTCGAGGAATTAATGGCTATATGCATTCAAGAAGAAACAAGGGTAGAAGAGAAAGAAATGCTCTTACCTAAAGGTCCTCCTACTGCTCTTTCTTCTCATGGTAAGAAAAGAAATAATTCTGAGTCTAAATCGAAAAGAAAGGCTGGACCTAAGGGTGGAAGAAAAGGACGATGTTACATTTGCAATAAAGTAGGTCACTATGCAAGGGAATGCCCTGATAGAAAGGACTCTCACTATGACGATAAATCAAAATCCCTCTCATGGTAATCGAAGGAATGGAAAATTCAATAGAAAAGGTAAAGGGAATGCTGGAAATCAAGGAAGAGGGCAACCATTCAAGAAGGCTAGAAATTCCAGGTATGAATCTAACATTGTTGACAATAAGCACGCTGAATATTATCTACCAGCTGCTCTATCTACCTCTGCTCCTTCGGACTCAATGGGAATTTGGCTCATTGATAATGGTGCCTCAAGACACTTCACTGGTTACAAAGAAGTACTCCATAATCTGGTAGAGAAAGAAACTAACCTAGAAATTGTCCTTGGAGATGACATGAAATACCCCGTGTAAGGCGTAGGCAATGTTTCTCTCAAATTGAATCAAGGTAATACGATCCACTTATAAGATGTATTATATGTACTTGATCTCAAAAAGAATCTGGTATCCATCTCGACAATGGAATACAAAGGCTACAAGGTAACCTTCAGCGATGGCAAGGTACGTTTATAGAAAAATAATGTTAAAGATGCTTTCACTCTTGGGTTTCGAGTTGATTCTTTATATCATCTCACTGGAAGTCCACTAGGTGTCATGTCTTGTGACACAACTCTTCAGTCCAAACTTTGGCATCGGAGGTTTGCCCACCTTCATTACAAATCTCTACCAGATGTAAGATAGATGGTAACAAGGATGCCCAAATTCCAAGTAGAGAAAGAAGGTGTATGTCCGGGATGTGCCGAAGGAAAGCTCAAAAGGGGACCATTCCCCACAAGTCAAAGCAAGACCTCCGATATATTACAACTAGTTCACTCAGACATATCTGGTATGATGCCTGTGAACTCCTTGGGAGGATATTCATATTATCTTACTTTTACAGATGACTATTCTCGAAAGGCCTAGATATACTTCTTGAAAAAGAAGGATGAAGTGTTCTCTTGGTTTCGACACTTCAAAGCCTTGATCGAGAATCAAACCGAAAAGAAGATCAAGATCTTAAGAACTGATAATGGGACTAAATATGAATCTAATGAGTTCCATGATTTTTGTAAAGAGGTTGGCATCAAGAGGGAGACTACGACACCATATACTCCTGAACAGAATGGTGTGGTGGAAAGGAAGAATTGCACGATTATGGAAGCTGTCCGGGCCATGCTACATGATCAAAGACTTCCGAAGTTTCTATGGGCTGAAGCTGCAAACACTGCCGTATATGTACAAAATTGATGCCCTCATCAAGCATTGGGTTCCAAGACTCCTGAAGAAAAGTTCACCGGTAAGAAACCTGGTGTTTCTCATTTTAGAATTTTTGGAAGCCCTGTATATTTTCATGTGCCGAAAGAGAAAATAAATAAATTGGGTGCATCTGGAAAGAAGGGAATTTTTGTGGGCTATGGTGAAAATACTAAGGCTGAATCTATGTAGCCGATCAAAGGGAAGTCGTGATTAGTTATGATGTCGCCTTTAACGAAAATATGGCTCTCAGCAAGGTGGACAATCTTTCGACTTTGAGGAGCTCTCAAGAAGCCGACACCAAGGAACCGAAAGAAAAGGATGATGAAACAATGCCTGATGTAGAAGAACCCATGGATCCAATTGATCCTCCTCCACATGAGCCTTCCTCTTCTAGGAAGAGGCCTTCATCGCTTAGGGGGCTACTTGATGATGCTGAAGGACATGTTGCACCCCGAGGAACCTTTCGTGAAAGTAAGAAACCTAATAGGTATCAGGGATACCTGACCATAATGAGCACAATCATACAAAATGAGCCTTCATCATTCTCAGATGCCGTCAAGCATCAAGTATGGAAGGATGCTATGACCGAAGAATATGAGTCTATTATGAAGAATGATGTCTAGGAAGTAGTTCCCGGACCCCAGGATAAGACAATTGTTACTTCCAAATGGCTTTACAAGATAAAGCATGCAGCAGATGGAAGTACGGAAAAGTATAAGGCTCGTTTTGTTGCTCGTGGTTTCTCTCAGAAGGTATAGACTATGATGAGATATTTGCACCTGTTGCCAGATATACGACCATCCGCTCGATCATAGCCCTTGCCGCTTCACAAGGATGGAACCTACATCAGATGGATGTCAAGACCGCGTTCTTGCACGACTCGATCAAAGAAGAGGTCTATGTGGAGCAACTCGAAGGATTTGAGATTTATGATCGAAAATCTCATGT
>APFE030009637.1:0-13736 GCA_000404065.3 Pinus taeda
GATTGCAGGTGGGCTAGAACCTGCAATCAAAAGATTGGTTTGTGGTTACCTCGGCTGTATCCCTAATAGGAGCCTAGGGACAACCTGAGTGATAACATAATGGCGACTCCACTGGGGACCTCCTCAGATAAATCAATGCAACCAATCTGCAGCCCTACAGAGGAAGAAACCGACTTGTAAAAGCCTCGGTCGACCTGTATCTGCATGCTCCATTGGGGATTCAAGCGCTTTGCTCATCTTTAAACCCCAATGGAGAAAGTGCTCCTATTCTTCAAAGCTTGTCATGCTTAATTCTGATCTTCGATGGTGGACAGAGATCAGGCACTTCAGAGTCTAGGCATCCACCTGGCGACTCCACTTCAATTTCAATCAAAGGCTCCACTGAGGAACGAACCAAATGTTACAACCAAGTGCTCCATGTATTAAAAATAAGAAAGAATGACCGAATCCTGGGAGGAACTTCCACTTGATGAAGCTTTAGATGAATGCAGAAAAAGTTTATCAGAGTTTGAGCTTAATGAAGAATTTTTCAGAGCGGTATTGTCAAAAATACCAGGCGGCAGGGATAAACTTTTCCTTGAGTTGGTTGTTGAAAAGTATGAGAATGAAATTGAACTCTTGGGAGCTCAGAGACAGTCTTATAATTTCCGCAACCCTCAAGAGTTTTACCAAAGTCTTCCTCCTCCAGTTCACAAGGAAATAGTGCTATCTCCTTAATTACATTTTGAGCATGATCTGGGTTCCAAGGGAGAGACAGAAGGATCAGCTGCTAGGCTCATTACCAAAGACGCAGCTACTTCGTCTAACCCAAAGAAACCAGAATCATGCCGAAGTCTCCATTCCCCTATTCAGGAGGAAACACTGTTGCCTGAGGACCTGCAGATTCTGTATGATTCAATTTTCAAGGCAAAAACAGAAGGACCGGCTGCTAGGATCATTACCAAGGACGCAGTCACTCCATCTGGCCAAGAAGATCCTGAATCATGCCGAAGTCTCCCGTCCCCAACTCAGGAGGAGATGCCGCTAGCTGCTGATTCACAAGCTCTGCATGATTCTACTGACAAGAAAGAGACAGAACGGTCGACTGCCAGGCTTACCACCGAGGACGCAGCCGCTCCATCTGATCAAGAAGAATCAGAAGAAGTCCTCTCACAGGGTAAGTTTTTTGATCCCATTGCAGACTACATGGAACTTCAGCTTAACACAATCATGTCAACGTGCTTTCTCAGTGAAGACCACATACTTCAACAGCAAGTGGTAGATGCCACAATTTTGGTTATAAAAGCATATACCCGACTGATGCTTTTGCATTCAGAAACTATCAGTCAGCAAGTTCATCTTCTTTCACAGTTGCTTAAATGGCTGCACTGGTTGTTTGATTTCACCTAACGGAAAAGTAAGTGCCGGTTAGGGTAGGTAGGTAGAAGGAATAAAGCAGCCGGAGAAAACAGTTTTGCAGAAGACAGCAAGAAACTAAAAACCGAGGTGTTCTGGCCTGCTATTCTTGACTTCTCACAAGGAGAAGCCATCCCCGAGTGGAGCCATTGTTAGCTTCCTGCTGCAGCAGGGTGTTCATTTTCATGATTGGCATTTTACAGGCCAAATATGTCGTACTTTTCTTGCTGCAATGCTCCATATTTGCTTAGCAGTCTCCAAGTGAAGAAGGCTACTTCAAGTTCATCCAATTGCCTTCAAATTTTGTAAAGTTTTCCCGGTGTTGCTATTTTTTTCAGTTAAAGGGAGGTCCAAACAGTTTAATCTTGGTCTCCCTAGGTTTAAATTTCCTGTTTTAGAATATAGAGATTGTAAATCTGTCCAAACAGTTTAATCTTGGCAGATTCTTAGATAGGTAGAGAAGCAGAGGAGCCCAACAGCTTAATCTGGGCTCTGGAAGAAATAAGGGTAGTATATAGATAGGAAAGCATCAAAATAAAAATGAATGACGGGTTTGCAAGTCTAAGTGCACCCCCAAACAAAAGAAGAAAAAATGTTAGGTAAGTAGGATGGGTAGGTAGCTCTGAGGTTGTTGAATCTTAAATTGCTAACCAGTTCCAGGTTTTTAGGTGTCATATCATTTAGGACACAATCAGCAAAGATTTGCATGCAAGAAGCTCAAAAGAGGTATAACTAACTCCCCTTCTCTGTTCTCCCCAATCATTAACTAACTTCCCCAAAAGAGGTCAAGATCTGCTTGACACCTCTTAAGTTCCATCATCTTCATAACACTGGCTTGGGTAAAACATCTGCGTTACTCAAAGTTGTTCCATATTTTCTCCTAAAGTATGGTCCTACCCCCTTGTAACAGCCTAAGCTCTCCTAAACTTAGCGCTTTCTTACCATCTCCATATTAACCACTAACATTATTATTTAGCTCCCTATTCTTCCCATCCCCTTATTATATTAAGTAAAATCCCCCTACGTAATATCCCTCCCCCTAGTTGAAAAATAACCATAAGTACTCCCGGGAATTGCTCAGTTTATCTGTAACTCAGCAAGAACCCTTGACCTCCAAAACCACCTCCCAGATACAATGGACTCCTTCCAAAGTATAAAATCCCTCTGTGGTAATCGGACCCCTTTCGAAACCTCCAATGCCCTTCACACCCACTCACTTGCTCTTTCCTCCCAAAACTTACCTAAAGCCATATTGCATCGCGTTATCGCACTTTCCTCTCCATGCAGGTCATCACCCCTCCATCTCCACCGATGCGATATTGCGATATCCCAGATCGGCGATCGCAAGCGCCGAGTGTCCAATTCATTCACCCCCCCGTTCCCCGCCGATGCGATATTGCGATATCGCCGATCGGCAGTCGCAAGCACTGAGTGCCCAACTCAAGCACCCTCCTTTCCCCCCGACGCGATATCGCGATATCGCATCAGAGTTTCTTCATCACATTACCACCAGCATCAGCACTTCACCACGTCGCTCTGTACCAGGGACCCACCACGGCCGACGTCATCCGCCGTATGGCCGACGCCATGCTTACGTCAGCAGCCAGAAAGCCGAAACTTCGCGCAGGAAGAAAAATCGCACTTCGGAGCTCCAGATCGAGAAACAGAGGTAGTTTCCGATGTGCGATTAGCGCTAATTGCGCATCGCTACGAGAAATAGGCCATTTCGAGGAATCTTCAGGGAATCTTCTGATTTCTTAGCCCATTGCGCGCCGAAAAAGCCCGAACAATCACCCGATCGTGCCAAAAGGATCCAGTTTAAAGATAGCAGTAGATCAATCACAGAGTTTAAAGTGTATCAGATCAAGTCACCAGGCATCAAGCGTGTCAAAGAGTATCAGTCGACGGCAGAAGCCATCAATGTAGCGGCAAAGAGTATCAGCGAATATCTTGAGCAGCGGCCCGAAGCAGGAGAACATTTAATATCTTCCAGCATATTCATAGAAAGAGGGTGAAAATACTTGGAGTACTCAAATCGTAATTATTGCGCATTCAATTCACACCAGAGCCGAACTGCAGTTCCCGAAGCACAATCACTCCAGTAGCACCGCACCTGGTCCCCAAGGGCCACCTCGTCACCTGTTCCGATCCAGCTGCCCCCGAGCGCAGCCAAAAAGATTTACTTGCATTTAATTCCAGCAACACTTAGATTTTTGAAAAGTTCAAAGAAGACCTGTTGAGGTCACTTGTAATGATGTCTTTCCGATATTTTGCTTATAAATACCACCCTGAGAAATGTTGTGAGGCGTTGGTTAGTTGGTAGTAGTTGTTGGTCAGTCCTCTTTCCAGCATTTTCTCTGAGCATAGACTCGCACTGTAATTGTCATAATTTTCCATAATCAAAGATTGCTGAAAGCATGGATTGCAAAACTACTTGATGTTTTCTCTTGGCCAAGGAATGATCACGAAATTCATGTGCTTCTACATGATCCAATAAGTGTTCCTCTCCTCTGTTTAATTTTATGTTTTTTACCACCTTTCCGCCTTTCTAAATCGCAAGAAAAAAGAATAGCTTAAGATTTGTTTCATTACACCTTAAGTTCAATTTCTGCGTTTTTCAATGTTTTCTTCAAAAACAGTTATGAGCTTGTATTCTTAAATGATCTGGTTTACGCTGTTTCTTTCACATATGAGTGCATGTCTTAGGAATTCTTAACTGCTCCGGGATCCCACTCATCCACTTCTCCTCTTTGTCAGGATGATGAAATGATTCTCCTTTACCTTTCATCCCTGATGTTCATTCCGTACTTTTAGCAGACCGAGTATTGTATCCTGTGTGGCTATCCCGCTCCGTGTCCCCTTGTGACCAAGAAAACGCTCGCAAGCCTCAATCTGTGACTCCATGCCCAATGGTTTGAAACTTATCACTCCTTACAGTGCCTCTTTGTTCGAGAATCCTACCTTCTTTCCAATCACAATCAGCACTCCCTTGAAGTCAAAAAGCTAGCCTAAAATCATCAACTAAGGTTGAATCAAAAGGAGAGAGCCCTCTCTGATTGCAGGTGGGCTAGAACCTGCAATCAGAATATTGGTTTGTGGTTACCTCGGTCGTATCCCTAATAGGAGCCTAGGGAAAACCTGAGTGTTAACATAATGGCGACTCCGCTGGGGAACTCCTCAGATAAATCAATGCAACCAGTTTGCAGCTCCACAGAGGAAGAAACCGGCTTGTAAAAGCCTCGGCCGACCTGTATCTGTGCACTCCATTGGGGGTTCAACCGCTTTGTTCATCTTTAAACCCCACTGGAGGAAGTGCTCCTGTTCTTCAAAGCTTGTCACGCTTAGTTCTGGTCTTTGATGGTGGACAGAGATCAGGCACTTCAGAGTCTAGACATCCACCTGGCGAATCCACTTCAATTTCAATCAAAGGCTCCATTGAGGAACGAACCAAATGTTACAGCCAAGTGCCCCATGTATTAACAATAAGAGAGAATGACTGAATCCTGGGAGGAACTTCCTTTAGAGGAAGCTTTAGATAAATGCAGAGAAAGTTTATCAGAGTTTGAGCTTAATGAAGAATTTTTCAGAGCGGTATTGTCAAAAATACCAGGCGGCCGGAATAAACTTTTCCTTGAGTTTGTTGTGGAAAAATATGAGAATGAAATTGAACTCTTGAGAGCTCAGAGTCAGCCTTATGATTTCCGCAACCCTCAAGAGTTTTACCAAAATCTTCCTCCTCCAATTCACAAGGAAATAGTGTTGTCTCCTGAATTATAGTTTGAGTATGATCTGGGTTCCAAGGGAAAGACAGAAGGATCATCTGCTAGGCTCATTACCGAAGATGCAGCTGCTCCTTCTGACCCAAAGAACCGGGAATCATGCCAAAGCTTCCATTCCCCTATTCAGGAGGGAACATTGTTGCCTGAGGACCTGCAGATTCTGTGTGATCTGGGTTCCAAGGGAAAGACAGAAGGATCATCTGCTAGGCTCATTACCAAAGATGCAGCTGCTCCTTCTGACCCAAAGGATCCTGAGTCATGCCGAAGTCTCCCGTCCTCAACTCAGGAGAAGATGCTGCTACCTGCTGATTCACAAACTCTGCATGATTCTATTGACAAGACAGAACGGTCGACTGCCAGGCTTACCACCGAGGACGCAGCCGCCCCGTCTGTCCAAGAAGAAGCAGAAGAAGTTCTCTCACAAGGTAAGTTCATTGATCCAATCGCAGACTACATGGAACTTCGGCTTAACATAATTTCGTTACCGTGTTTTCTCAGTGAAGACCGTATGCTTCAGCAGCAAGTGATAGAGGCCACAATTTTGGTTGTAAAAGCATATGCCCAGATGATGCTTTTGCGTTTAGAAACGATCAGTCAGCAAGTTTATCTCGTTTCACAGTTGCTTAAATGGCTGCAATGGTTGTTTGATTTCACCTAACGGCAGAGTAACTGCTGGTTAGGGTAGGTAGGTAGAAGGAATAAAGCGGTCGGAGACAATATGTTTTGCAGAAGACAGCAAGTAACTAAAAACTAAGGTGTTCTGGCCTGCTGTTCTTGACTTCTCGCAAGGAGAAGCCATCCCCGAGTGGAGTCACTGTTAGCTCCTGCTGCAGCAGGTATTCATTTTTCATGATTGGCATTTCACAGGCCAAATATGTCGTACTTTGCTTGCTGCAATGCTCCATATTTGCTCAAACAGTCTCCAAATGAAGAAGGCTACTTCAAATTCATTCAATTGCCTTCAAATTTTGTAAAGTTATCCCGGTATCGCTATTTTTAGTTAATGGGAGGTCCAAACAGTTTAATCTTGGTCTCCCTAGGTTTAAATTTCCCGTTTTAGAATATAGAGATTGTAAATCTATCCAAACAGTTTAATCTTTGCAGATTCTTAGATAGGTAGAGAAACAGACGAGCCCAACAGCTTAATTTGGGCTCCGGAAGAAATAAGGGTAGTAAGTAGATAGGAAAGCATCAAAAGAAAAATGAACGACGGGTTTGCAAGTCTAAGTGCACCCCCAAACAAAAGAAGAAAAAATGCTAGGCAAGTAGGCTAGGTAGGTAGTTCTGAGGTTGTTGAATTGCTGACCAGTTCCAGGTTTTCAGGTATCATATCATGCAGAACATAATCAGCAAGGATTTGTAAGCAAAAAGCTCAAAAGAGGTATAACTGACTCCCCTTCTCTGTTTTCCCCAATCGTTAACTAACATCCCCAAAAGAGGTCAAGATCTGCTTGACACCTCTTAAGCTCCATCATCTTCATAACACTGGCTTGAGTAAAGATCTGCTTTACTCAAAGTTGTTCCATATTTTCTCCCAAAGTATGGTCCTACCCCCTTGTAACAGCCTAAGCTCTTCCGAACTTAGCGCTTTCTTACCATCTCCATATTAACCACTAACATTATTATTTAGCTCCCTATTCTTCCCGTCCCCTTATTAATATTAAGTAAAATCCCCCTATGTAATATCCCTCCCCCTGGTTGAAAAATAACCATAAGAACTCCCGAGAATTGTTCAGTTTATCAGAAACTAAGCAAGAACCCCTGACCTTTAAAACCACCTCCCAGATACGATGGACTCCTTCCAAAGTATAAAATCCCTCCGAGGTAATCAGACCCCTTCCGAAACCTCAAATGCCCTTCACACCCCCTTACTTGCTCTTTCCTCCTTAAAGCCGTTTCGCATCGCAACCTCGCACTCTCATATTCATGCAAATCATCACCCATCCGTTCCCCGCCGATGCGATATTGCGATATCTGCAATCGGCGATCACAAACGCCGAGTGTCCATTCCATTCACCTTTCCATCTCTGCCGATGCGATATTGCCGATCGGCATTCGCAAGCGCCAAGTCTCCAAACCAATTCCCCCCGTTCCCCGCCGACGCGATATCGCATCGGAGTCTCTTCACCACAGTACATCCAGTATCTCACCACGTCGCTCTGTACCAGGGACCCACAGCTGACGTCATCCGCCGTACAGCCGACGCCATGCTTACGTCAGCAGCCAGAAATCCGAAAAAAAGCTTTGCACAGGAAGAAAAATCGCACTTCAGAGCTCCAGATCAAGAAACGGAGGCAGTTTCCGATGCGCGATTAGCGCAAAGCACTAATTGCGCATCGCTATGGGAAATAGGCCACTTCGAGGAATCTTCAGGGAATCTTCTGATTGCTGAGCCCATTGCGTGTCGAAAGAGCTCAAAAATCGCCCAATCGTGCCAAAGGATCCGGTTTAAAGACAACAACAGATCAATCACAGAGTTTAAAGTGTATCGGATCAAATCAGCAGGCAGCAAGCGTGTCAAAGAGTATCAGTCGACGGCGGAAGCCATCAATGTAGCGGCAAAGTGTATCAGCGAATATTTTGAGCAGGGCCCGAAGCAAGAGAAAATTGAATATCTTCCAGCATATTCATAGAAGGAGAGCGAAACTACTTGAAGCTCTCAAATAATAATTATTGCACATTCAATTCACACCAAAGCCGAACTGCAGCCCCGAAGCACAATCACTCCAGTAGCACCGCATCTGGTCCCTAAGGGCCACCTCGTCACCTGTTCCGATCCAGCTGCCCCCAGCGCAGCCAAAAAGATTTACTTGCATTTAATTCCAGCAGCATTTAGATTTTTGAAGAGTTCTAAGCAGACCTGTCAAGGTCACTTGTAATGATGTCTTTTCGATATTTTGTTTATAAATACCACCCTAAGCAATGTTGTGAGGGGTTGGTTGGTTGGTAGTAGTTGTTGGTCAGTCTTCTTTCCAGCATTTTCTTTGAGCAAAGACTCGCACTGTAACTGTGATAATTTCCATAATCAAAGATTGCTGAAAGCATGGATTGCGAAACAACTTGATGTTTTCTCTTGGCCAAGGAGTGATCACGGAATTCCTGTGCTTCTACACGATCCAATAAGTGTTCTTCTCCTCTGTTTTATTTTATGTTTTTTACCATCTTTCCGCCTTTCTAAATTGCAGGAAAAAAGAATAGCTTAAGATTTGTTCCAATACACCTTAAGTTCAATTTCTGTGTTTTTCAATGTTTTCTTCAGAAACAGTTATGAGCTTGTATTCTTAAATGATCTGGTTTACCTTGTTTCTCTCACATATGAGTGCATGTCTTAGGAATTCTTAACTGCTCTGGGATCCCACTCATCCACTTCTCCTCTTTGTCAGCATGATGGAATGATTCTCTTTTGCCTTTCATCCCTGATGTTCATTCCGTACTTTCAGCAGACCGAGTATTGTATCCTATGTGGCTATCCCGCTCTGTATCCCCTTGTGACCAAGAAAACGCTCTCATGCCTCAATCTGTGACTCCATGCCCAATGGTTCAAAACTTATCACACCTTACTATGCCTCTTTTTTCGAGAATCCTACCTTCTTTCCAATCACAGTCAACATTCCCTTGAAGTCATAAAGCTAGCCTAAAATCATCAACTAAGGTTGAATCAAAAGGAGAGAGCCCTCTCCGATTGCAGGTGGGCTAGAACCTGCAATCAGAAGACTGGTTTGTGGTTACCTCAGCCATATCCCTATTAGGAGCCTAGGGACAACCTAAGTGATAACATAATGGCGACTCCACTGGGGACCTCCTCAGATAAATCAATGCAACCACTCTGCAGCACTACAGAGGAAGAAACTGACTTGTAAAAGCCTCGGTCGACTTGTATCTGCGCACTCCTTTGGGTATTCAAGCGCTCTGTTCATCTTTAAACCCCACTTGAGGAAGTGCTCCTTTTTTTTTCAAATCTTGTCACGCTTAGTTCTGATCTTTGATGGTGGACAGAGATCAGGCGCTTTAGAGTCTAGGCATCCACCTCGCGACTCCACTTCAATTTCAATCAAAGGCTCCACTGAGGAACGAACCAAATGTTACAGCCAAGTACCCCATGTATTAACAACAAGAGAGAATGACCGAATCCTGGGAGGAACTTCCTATAGAGGAAGCTTTAGAAAAATGCAGAGAAAGTTTATCAGAATTTGAGCTTAATGAAGAATTTTTCATAGTGGTATTGTCAAAAATACCAGGCGGCCGGAATAAACTTTTCCTTGAGTTTGTTGTGGAAAAATATGAGAATAAAATTGAACTCTTGCGAGCTCAAAGTCAGTCTTATGATTTCCGCAACCCCCAAGAGTTTTACCAAAATCTTCCTCCTCCAGTTCACAAGGAAATAGTGTTGTCTCCTGAATTACAGTCTGAGTATGATCTGGGTTCCAAGGGAAAGATAGAAGGATCATTGGCTAGGGTCATTACCGAAGATGCAGCTGATCCTTCCGACCCAAAGAACCCGGAATCATGCCAAAGCCTCCATTCCCCTATTTAGGAGGGAACATTGTTGCCTGAGGACCTGCAAATTCTGTGTGATCTGGGATCCAAGGGAAAGACAGAAGAATCATCTGCTAGGCTCATTACCGAAGATGCAGTTGCTCCTTCCGACCCAAAGGATCCTGAGTCATGCCGAAGTCTCTCGTCCTCAACTCAGGAGAAGATGCTGCTACCTGCTGATTCACAAACTCTGCATGATTCTATTGGCAAGACAGAACGGTCGACTGCCAAGCTTACCACCGAGGACACAGCTGCCTCGTCTATCCAAGAGAAAGCAGAAGAAGATCTTTCACAGGGTAAGTTCATCGATCCAATCGCAGATTACATGGAACTTTGGCTTAACAAAATTTTGTTAACATGTTTTCTCAGTGAAGACCGTATGCTTCAGCAGCAAGTGATGGAGGCCACAATTTTGGTTGTAAAAGCATATGCCCAGATGATGCTTTTGCATTCAGAAATGATCAGTCAGCAAGTTTATCTCATTTCACAGTTGCTAAAATGGCTGCACTGATTGTTTGATTTTACCTAACGGCAAAGTAACGGCTGGTTAGGGTAGGTAGGTAGAAGGAATAAAGCGGCCGGAGAAAATAAGTTTTGCAGACGACAGCAAGAAACTAAAGACCAAGGCGTTCTGGCCTGCTGTTCTTGACTTCTCATAGGGAGAAGCCATCCCTGAGTGGAGCCACTGTTAGCTTCCTGCTACAGCAGGTATTCATTTTTCATGATTGGCATTTCACAGGCCAAATATGTCGTACTTTGCTTGCTGCAATGCTCCATATTTGCTCAAATAGTCTCCAAATGACAAAGGCTACTTCAAGTTCATCAATTGCCTTCAAATTTTGTAAAGTTATCCCGGTATCGCTACTTTTAATTAAAGGGAGGTCCAAATAGTTTAATCTTGGTCTCCCTAGGTTTAAATTTCATGTTTTAAAGTATAGAGATTGCAAATCTGTCCAAACAGTTTAATCTTGGCAGTTTCTTAGATAGGTAGAGAAACAGACGAGCCCAACAGCTTAATCTGGGCTCCAGAAGAAATAAGGGTAGTATGTAGATAGGAAAAACATCAAAAGAAAAATGAGTGACGGGTTTGCAAGTCTAAGTGCACCCCCAAACAAAAGAAGAAAAAATGCTAGGCAAGTAGGCTGGGTAGGTAGTTCTGAGGATGTTGAATTGCTGACCAGTTCCAGGTTTTCAGGTATCATATCATGCAGGACATAATCAGCAAAGATTTGTAAGCAAAAAGGCTCAAAAGAGGTATAACTGACTCCCCTTCTCTATTTTCCCCAATCATTAACTAACCTCCCAAAAGAGGTCAAGATCTGCTTGACACCTCTTAAGTTCCATCATCTCCATAACGCTGGCTTGAGTAAAGATCTACTTTGCTCAAAATCGTTCCATATTTTCTCCCAAAGTATGGTCCTACCCCCTTGTAACAGACTAAGCTCTCCTGAACTTAGCGCTTTCTTACCACCTCCATATTAACCACTAACATTATTATTTAGCTCCCTATTCTTCCCGTCCCCTTATTAATATTAAGTAAAATCCCCCTATGTAATATTCTTTCCCCTGGTTGAAAAATAACCATAAGAACTCCCGGGAATTGTTCAGTTTATCAGGAACTAAGCAGGAACCCCGACCTCCAGAACCACCTCCCAGATACGATGGACTCCTTCCAAAGTATAAATTCCCTTCGAGGTAATTGGACCCCTTCCGAAACCTCAAATGCCCTTCACACCCACTTACTTGCTTTTTCCTCCTCAAAGCCGTTTTCGCATCGCAACCTCGCACTCTCATATTCATGCAAAACATCGCCCATCCGTCCCCCGCCGATGCGATATTGCGATATCGGCGATTGGCGATCACAAACACCGAGTGTCCAATCCATTCACCTCTCCGTCTCTGCCGATGCAATATCGTGATATCCCCAATCAGCAGTCGCAAGCGCGAAATGTCCAACCCAATTATCCCCCTCGTTCCCCGCCGACGCAATATCGCATCGGAGTCTCTTCACCATAGTACATCCAGTATCTCACCACGTCACTCTGTACCAGGGACCCATAGCTGACGTCATCCGCCATACAGCCGATGCCATGCTTACGTCAGCAGCCAGAAAAGCCAAAAAAGCTTCACGCAGGGAGAAAAAACGCACTTCGGAGCTCCAGATCAAGAAAAGGAGGCAGTTTCCGATGCACGATTAGCACGAAGCGCTAATCGCGCATAACTACGGGAAACAGGCCATTTCGAGGAATCTTCAGGGAATCTTCTGATTGTTGAGCCCATTGCACGCTGAAAGATCCCGAAAATCGCCCACTCGTGCCAAAGGATCCGGTTTGAAGACAGCAGCAGATCAGTCACAGAGTTTAAAGTGTATCAGATCAAATCAGCAGGCATCAAGCGTGTCAAAGAGTATCAGTCAACGGCAGAAACCATCAATGTAGCGACAAAGTGTATCAGAGAATATCTTGAGCAGTGGCCCAAAGCAAGAGAAAATTGAATATCTTCCAGCAGATTCATAGAAGGAGAGCGAAACTACTTGAAACTATCAAATCATAATTATTGCACATTCAATTCGCACCAAAGCCGAACTGCAGCCCTGAAACACATTCACTCCAGCAACACCGCATCTGGTCCCCAAGGGCCACCTCATCACCTGTTTCGATCCAGCTGCCCCCAGCGCAACCAAAAAGATTTACTTGCATTTAATTCCAACAGCATTTAGATTTTTGAAGAGTTCTAAGCAGACCTGTCAAGGTCGCTTGTAATGATGTCTTTCCGATATTTTGTTTATAAATACTACCCTAAGCGATGTTGTGAGGGGTTGGTTGGTTGGTAGTAGTTGTTGGTCAGTCTTCTTTCCAGCATTTTCTCTGAGCAGAGACTTGCACTGTAACTGTCATAATTTCCATAATCAAAGATTGTTGAAGGCATGGATTGCGAAACTACTTGATGTTTTCTCTTGGCCAAGGAATGATCACGGAATTCCTATGCTTCTACATGATCCAATAAGTGTTCCTCTCCTCTGTTTAATTTTATGTTTTTTACCACCTTTCCGCCTTTCTAAATTGCAGGAAAAAAGAATAGCTTAAGATTTGTTTCATTACACCTTAAGTTCAATTTCTGCGTTTTTCAATGTTTTCTTCAAAAACAGTTATGAGCTTGTATTCTTAAATGATCTGGTTTACGCTGTTTCTTTCACATATGAGTGCATGTCTTAGGAATTCTTAACTGCTCCTGGATCCCATTCATCCATTTCTCCCCTTTGTCAGCATGATGAATGATTCTCCTTTGCCTTTCATCCCTAATGTTCACTCCGTACTTTCAGCAGACAGAAAATTGTATCCTGTGTGGCTATCCCGCTCCGTATCCCCTTGTGACCAAGAAAACGCTCGCAAGCCTCAATCTGTGACTCCATGCGCAATGGCTCGAAACTTATCACACCTTACCGTGCCTCTTTGTTCGAGAATCCTACCCTCTTTCCAATCACAATCAACACTCCCTTGAAGTCAGAAAGCTAGCCTAAAATCATCAACTAAGGTTGAATCAAAAGGAGAGAGCCCTCTTCGATTGCAGGTGGGCTAGAACTTGCAATCAGAAGATTGGTTTGTGGTTACCTCGACTGTATCCCTATTAGGAGCTTAGGGACAAGCTGAGTGATAACATAATGGCGACTCTACTGGGGACCTCCTCAGATAAATTTATGAAACCAGTCTGCAACCTTGCAGAGGAAGAAGCCGTCTTGTGAAAGGATCGGCCGACCTGTGGTTGCATATTTATTAGAAGATTTTCAAAGCCATATTAGAAGCTGGCTCCTAAGAAACAAACAAGTAATACACGATCAAATCCTGATCCAAATAACCCGCCCATCGTTGAAAATCCTAGTTTAGTTCCTAAGATCGTCAAGAAACAAAAACAAAAAGATTGCCAAACCCCTGTTAGTCCTGAAACAGTTCAGCCAATTGTTGTACCAACCCCTGTCAAAGTTCTATTCCTGTCCACCCCGAGTTCCCCTGGCTCATCACCCCCTTC